>WBNO01017963.1:40446-70610 GCA_013400575.1 Peucedramus taeniatus
CCTTCCCTGGAGGGGCGGCTCGAAGGGCTCTCACGGTGCGCGGGGGCGGCGACCCGCGCGGTGCCCTTGGCCGTGGCCGTGTCGAGGCCCAGCCCCGGGCCGTGCGCTGCCCCCCGGGTCACCTCCCGCGAACTCCTGAGCCCTTCCACGGCTGGACCGGAGTGTGTATCCGAACGCACTGCCGGCAGCGTGGGGCCTTCTGCTGGCGTACAGCCTCACTCTCTAATGGTGAGGGGTTTTAGAGAAGTTGCGTGGTTTGGATTTTGCAGTCAAAATATTAGTGTTGGCATCTCCTGGTTAAACATCGAAGTCCTTCATGTGATCAGAACTCACAAAACACCCACTACCTTGTCTGGAGCACGGGTGGATGTTAGGGGATGCCTGCAGGCAGAGTTGGCAGCAGCCCTCCAGGAATTCTTACATTGCACGATTAAGCAGGTTGGGTCCCACCTGCAGCTGTGCTTTAGGGTGCTCCAGCAGCAAACATCGGGCTCACATGCTCCGGGAATTAAAGCTCCCAGATAAAACAATTTGACTCCTCCATGAACTATTTGGTAGCTGATTAGGGCTAAAGAATCCCTTTTTCACCAGCTCATTAGCATTTAGGTATCGTCTGTAGGTAGTGTCTGCTGTTTCATGGAGCATTTGTTCAGGTCATTGAAACTGTTGCACTAACTAAATACAAATATGTAAATTTATGTGTGTTTAATATGACACTTGTATTATCTTTGGTTTAGCTGAGCTTTGTAAATAGGACATTTTGAACATGTCTCTTCCATAATATCTGGTGGATTCTTTTGAAATTGCTGGATTTTTTTTTGTTTATTATTAATTTTTTGTGAATTTACTATTGAAGAAGCTTAGCAAGTCAAATAGATCATTAATAGATAACATAATGAGCTCTATATTAGACAGAACCCTTCAAAACACTTCTGTTTCTGTGTATTGCCTACCTTTTTAGGCTGAAGCTTAGTAAAGTTAAAAGTGTTAAAAAAGTGAAAGTGTTAAAAAAGAGACATTTTCAGAAGGATAGAGGGGGATAAAAGAAGTCATGAAGTCCTGCCACATTGATACCAGTGAAGTTTTATCACAGAATCACTAGGTTGGAAGAGACCTTTAAGATCATCGAGTCCAACCCATGCCTTAACACCTCAACTAAACTATGGCATCATTTATCAGAGGATTTCCTACCTTGTCCCTGAGTGAACTGCACTAATCAAACTGCAGTTGTTTTTGTTTTCAGTGTGGTAGGTTGATGCTGGCTGGACACCAGTGCCCACCAGAGCTGCTCCATCACTCCCCTCCTCAGGGGGACAGGGAATAGAAAATATAATAGGAGCTCATGGGTTGACATAAGGACAGAGAGAGATCCATTCATCAGTTTCCAGCACAGGCAAAACAGACTTGACTTGAGGAAGCTACTTATTGTCAATGAGATCACTGTCAGATAATGAGAAATAAACCCAAATCTTTAAACAGCTCACCCCACCTCTCCCTTCTTTCCAGGCTAAGCTTTAGTCTCAGTTTTCTCTACCTCCTCCCTCCAGCAGTGCAGGGGGATGGAGAATGGGGGCTGCAGCCAGTTCATCGCACATTGTCTTTGATTCTTCTTTGACTCCTCACGTTCTTCACCTGCTCCAGTGTGGGGTCCCTCCCACAGGAGACAGTCCTTCTTCCACAAACTACTTTAGCCTGAGTCCTTCCCGTGGGCTGCAGTTCTTCACAAAATGCTCCACCTTGGATCCCTTCCACAGGTGCACTCCTTCAGGAGCAGTCTGCTCCAGTCTGGGTTCTCCACAGGGCCACAAGTCCTGCCAGCAGACCCATTTCAGTGTGGGCTCCTCTCTCCATGAGGACATAGGTTCTGCCAGGAGCCTGCTCCAACACAGGCTTCCCACAGGCTCCCAGTCTCTCAGGCATCAGCCTGCTCTGGTGTGGGGTCCTCCAGGGCTGCAGGTGGATCTGTGCTCCACCATGGACCTCCATGGGCTGCAGGAGCACAGCTGCCTCCCCATGGTCTGCACTGGGGGCTGTGGGGGAATCTGTGCTCTGGCACCTGGAGCACTTCCTTGCCCTCCTTCTCCACTGATCTTGGTGTCTGCAGGGCTGCTGTTTCCACATATTCTCACTCCTCTCTCCAGCTGCAGTTGTGCATGTTTCTTTTCCCCCTATTAAATCTGTTATCCCAGAGGTGATACCACCATCAGCTGATGGGCTCAGGCTTGGCCAGCAGTGGGTCCATCTTGGAGCCAGCTGGTGTTGGCTCTGTAAGACATTGGAGAAGCTTCTGGCAGCTTCTCACAGAAGCCACCCCTGTAGCTGCCCTGCTACCAAAACCTTGCCATGCAAAGCCAGTGCTGTACTAAGGAGCTGTGACCAAGGAATTGTTTCTGTCTGATTGTTTTAGTTTCAGAAGCTAGGGTAGCAATATTTTAAAGATAATACAGGGTTCACAGTACATCAGAGATAAAAAAATTAGAGTAATTCTGATCTAAAAAACTATCTGTAGCCTTTTCATAGGATTTAAAAATACTTTTGAAGAAATTCCATGTCAGCAATAGTGTTGATTTTTCAAAAATTCAGAGGATTCAGAATTGTTTCAGAAACTCTTGAACTGTTACTGGTATAACAAATGATACTTGGGTCTTATAATGCCGACTTAAAATAATTTTTTACTAAAGCTATTCTATTTTTCTAGGCACCTCCTTTAATATTCATAATTAAAATGGCAAAACCAACTGATCCTTCTGAGAAACTGATCATCCACTCCAAAGCTCACAAAGATACCATTCTAGCTAATTTTGAGGAACAAAGGAAAAAGGATTTTCTTTGTGACATTACTTTGATAGTGGAGAATGTGCAATTCAGAGCCCATAAAGCTTTGCTGGCTGCCAGCAGTGAATACTTCTCAATGATGTTTGTAAATGAGGGTGAAATAGGGCAGTCAATTTACATGTTGGAGGGAATGGTTGCAGACACCTTTGGAGTTCTGCTAGAATTTATCTACACTGGTTGCCTCTGTGCCAGTGAGAAAAGCACAGAGCAAATCCTGGCTACTGCACAGCTGCTGAAAGTGACTGACTTGGTATGGGCCTGTACAGACTACCTGGAAAGCCGCAGCCCAGGTAGTGCATTGCCGGCTCCAGCTGAAAGTGTAGCCTCTGTTGTTGCAAGTGACAGGAAAAGTGATGATCCACCAAAGAGAAAACGGGGGCGACCAAGGAAAATCAAGGTTGTCCAAGAAGAAGAAGAAGAATTAGGAGCAAATTCCGCCGAAGATGGGCAACTGAGAGAGAACAACTCCATGCAAAATGAGCAAAATTATATGAAAAAGGACACTGAAGTAGAAGAAACAGTTGCCAGTGAACAGGCTTCAGTGAGGAAAGATGGAGAAGAAACTGAACCTGCTTGTGGCTCAGAGGCTGCTGAGAAAGATGAAAACTATGATCCCAAATCTGAAGGAATACAGGGCACTCAGAGCCGTTACAGCAAACGTAGAATAAGGAGATCAATCAAACTGAGAGATTATAAACTTCTTGGGGATGAGGATGAGAAAGGACTGGCAAAGAGAACTGATGGAAAAAGAAAACGTGCGGGTTCTGAAGCTCGCTGCAAAGACTGTGGCAAAGTATTTAAGTACAATCACTTCTTGGCTATTCACCAGCGAAGCCATACAGGTAGGCCTTTAGAGACTGCTGCTTTTGGGTTAGGTTAAGGGATGGTGCCAAATGCAAGTGACTGTTGAAGTGTTGTTTGCTGACTACAGCAGGAATATCCAAAATAGCATGCTGGTCCAAATTACAGTGTGTTCTGTGTTTGCTGTTTTATTTTTGTCAGCAGATCTCAGAACCTTTATGTCTCACCTAGATTTCAGTGTAATTAATAATTTCATTGTTTAAGCACTAAATTATATGGCAAAAGCTAAAGAATTATTCCTGAGTGAAGCTTGCCTCTTTAACACTAATCAAGACTAATTTTTTCAGTAGCTACAACATTGCAGTGCATCTCACTATCATCTTAGAATATCTAGTGGGAAATTATGCATCTATACCTAAAAATGTCTTCTTCTGCTTTCAGGGGAGCGCCCTTTTAAATGCAGTGAGTGTGGCAAAGGCTTTTCCCAGAAGCATTCTCTTCAAGTCCACGAGCGGATGCACACCGGGGAACGGCCGTACACGTGTACCATTTGCAGTAAGGCTCTGACAACAAAGCATTCTCTTCTGGAGCACATGAGCCTACATTCAGGTAAATACTTCAAGGCAAATGTAGCTCTGCTTCAAGATTTTGCCTTTCTGAAAAAAAGGTACTTCTGATCCATCTTGTGCATGCTGGTGTCACGTTCCACTGAGGGAAACTGAGAGCAGGTGTTTTAAAAATGGATGGTCAGGAACAAAATAATGTCAAATGAGACAAATGTTGTATCTGAGAACCATTTATTGGTAATGAAAAAATTAAAAGAAGTTATCCTACTAAAGAGAGCTAGAAAAGACAGAACAATAGGAAGAAAAATGGGAAAGGGAGGAGAGAGAGGGTAGACAGAGAGAGTAAGAGGGCTTTACCACCAGAGGTTGGGGAGTGCCATCAATGTCCATGAGGTGGGGGTTGCACACTGCCTGCCTGGGCATGGCTCCTGCAGTGACGGGCGTCCGGACATGAGGTGAGGGGTGCTCAGACACGAGGTCCGGGGCCCTGGACCAGAACCCTGGACATGGTTGTGGCAAGGATCGCAGCAGTGGGCTGGCTTGGAGGTGGGCAGGGTTGGATGCAGGGACAAAGCAGGCAGGGAGTTGGCCAGGGAGGCAGGACAGACACAAGGGTGAGCAAGAGCCAGCGAGGGCAGGAGAGCCAAAAGGCAGGCTGGGGCCAGGGCAAAAAGACTCAAATAGCCCCAACTCAAAAGCAGGTTTCAAAAAGCCCCTCGAATCACCAAGCCTCAAAGGCAAAAGTGCATTCTCAAAAAAACCCCAAGCCAAAAGCCCAACTCAAATAGCAAGTTCAAAAAGCCCTGGGGCTTGTAATGCAGTTATATTTCATGCCCTGGCTCCTCCCAAAGTTCACCTGCTGACGGGAGACCATTGGCCCTGTCCATTGTCCCAGTGCAGTCAATTGGCAGAGACCTTTTGCCATCTGATTAAAGAGTGTCTGTGGGGTACAGGGTCTTCAGTGTTCTCCTGCTGGCTTCCTGTCCCCTGTGAGACATGAACTGGTTGCCAGGAAAACTCTCCCCAGAGACAAGGCTTTCCTCCATCTTTTCCTAGCTGCCTCCTGGATGTGGCACGTGTGCATCCGCTCCCCCATGTGCCTCTGACAACCACTGTTGAGGCAAATAACTGAATTGGCTCCTCACAGCTGACTTGTGTATTTTACTTATTTCCTTACACTTGCTTTGAATGTGGCTTACATTTTAATAGGTGATTTTCTCTACAGGGCAGAAGGCTTTTACCTGCGATCAGTGTGGGAAATACTTCAGCCAAAAGAGACAGCTCAAGAGCCACTATCGACTACATACAGGTATAACAAGTTTGGGTTGAGGACCTGGCTTACAGTCCATGCTGATTTGTCTTCCTAAGATTAACTTAGGCTGAAAGTTCCTCCTCAGTGATGTATTTAGTCTCTGCTACCTTGATGTGTCCTATCTTGGTATAGCAGTGGATAGGGTGAAAAAGACATAATGGTGTATAGTAAATGCAATGTGTAGAGAAGTATTTAATTGAGAAGGACTCTTATGATGATTAAAAAATAGTTACACTGTATTTGACATACAACTTGATTATTTTAGCCCTGCTGTCCATGCTATATAGAAGCTGGGAATTGCATAAACAATTGTGTCTGCTGCCTGGTGTGCAAATTGCATTGTAGTTGCCCATTACTTTGGACTAGTAAAGGCATACAAGCTTTAGGAAGTGTTCTTCTCACTTCTGGAATGGGATGGAGATACACACAGAGGAAGTGGGGGAGAAAATCCGGATTTACAAAGCTTCAAGTGAAGGTGTTTTTGGGCAGGAGCAGGTGTCAGTCCCCTCTTTTCCTATGGTAATACTAAATTGAGAAGTAGGAGTGTGACAGTTAAGATAGGGAGGAGGCAGTGTAAAACCTTTTGTTTTATCTCTATATTATATCAAAGTGGTTATTTTACAGGAAAATGCTTTAACAAAGATCACTGAAGAGATACAGGGGATCACTTATGCACTGACACTTTTTTTGTTATTGCGACAAGGCCGTTCACTGCCGGAATGTAACCAGTGTCGTCGCAAATTCATGGATGCAGCTCAGCTTAAGAAACATCTAAGAACACATACAGGTAATGTTGTACCTTGGGGTTTGTGAGGTTTGTGATTTGTTTTTTCTTGAAGTTACATGGACAAAACAATGTTAGGCAAATTACACTTGTCTCTGTGGAATGAACTTCCGCTTTACTTGTACGTGATGGTGCCTGTGTTCTAATGAAGAGATTTGACACGAGGAATGCAGGAACACAAAACAGCTTGTGTAACATCAGCACAGAAGCAGTGCCTATAACAGGAAGAGGGCTTTTTTCCCCAGTTTTATAAAACCTGCTGCAGAAAATGTCAGTTAGCTTTCCTGTGATAGAATCCTGGACTGAGAATTCCGTTTGTCAGGAGAGTTGTATCCAGCATGTATTGGGCTTGCAGTGAGCTGACAAGAAACAGAAAGTGTGTGTCCTAAATGACTTGGACACCTCTGTCTGTGGGGGATGGGTGCTTACCAAAAGTGCTGCAACCAGAAAAATAATTATTTCTATTTAGCTTTTACTGTGCTGTAATAAACCAGATGTTGAGAGGAGATGGGTTGGGAGGGATGATTTAATGCAAGTGCGTCACAGGGTGTTTTAAGAGATTTAGAGGGCAAGCTGGTAATGAATCACTGGATAACAGAGATAAAAATGTTGATCTATCCTTTCATAATAACAAGGCGTAAACTTCATAAAATACTTCCCTTTGAAGAGTAAGTTCATAAGGTGACATGTGAATAATTGTGTCTTTTAAAGTAACTAGAAACAGTAGCATTTGTTTCCTCACAAAATCAAATTTTATTCTTAAGCGTGTCGCAGTTGTAATACATAACTCAGTCTCAAGCATACTTTATCTCGTTCATTTCCTCCTCTTTTCTAAGTGAAAAAGATTTATATTTTCTGAGATATGCTGAGGTCAAAACTTGTGCTTCTGGGAGTTTTTGGTTATCCAGAATAGTGATACTTACATAATTTTGAACTGAAGAGAACTCAGTGTTGACGCACACAAGAGTTTTGTATCTGAAGCTGATACAGCTCTCTAAATGTAGTGGGAAATGTGTTTGGGGTGGGAAATGAGAAGAGGAAGCTTACTAGCAAAGTAAGTTGCAAAAATATATGAGCTAAGCTGATTTTTAGCAGAAACTGGCTTGCAATATATTTTGCTACTAGAAAAGACAGGCAAGATACCAGTATTAATTATGTAGAAATAATAATTGATCTGTCCCATCTCAAAAGCAAAGTAAAATTCCAAGGCATTTTGGGGACAGGTGTTAACATAACCGTTCTCCTTTGGCAGCAGTTTGGTAACACTGTGTCATAATAATACAGTCTACTTGGGAAGTTACTCCTGTTTTCAGTAGCAAGCTGGGACTGGATGACCAGAGGTCCCTTCTGACAAATGTTTCTTGTTCTCTCATCCTTTATCCATGCCCTCCAAAGCCACATGAAAGCTGGTAAGCATTGCAGTTCTATGCGTAAATGGGAAGCTTCCTTGGAAACTGGCTGCTGCCCAATCCCTGGGTTTGGTGTGCTTTGATGGTGTGAATTACCACAGTGGTGATCTGGATTCTCCTGTCTGGTGTCTTAAAGAACCTCAGTGCTACAAGGATTTGTTATGGTGCGAATTAGGATTTGCTTTGGTTGGGTAGTATCTGTTTCTTGTGAACATTCTTATAGTTTAATTTGGCCTCTCTGCTTCTACTCAATTAGACATCAGAATTCCAAATGCACTAAGAAAAACCAATGATAAACAAAAATCCCCAAACAAATTTTATTTGTCACATTTTATTTAACTCACGATAATTTAACTTTTTTCTAACTGGTGTTCCCAGAATATCATAGGCCTAGTGTGATAGAGCCTTATAGAAAGCCAGGCAAGTTGTTAAGGTAAAGGATTCATTTTCTAGCTTTGGAAGTTTGGGCTTAGTCACCTGCATGGTGCTGCACGTGAATGTGTCATTAATGCCAGGGTTCAGGGACAGCCTTTTTCAAAGCATTTCTATTCCATGTGGAACACCCACATCTGTGCCATAGGTACAGCTTTTTGTTGCTTTGGGGGCTTGGATCACCTAATTCTTCGTCTTCAAAGGGGAGAAATGCTAGAGGTGTACATTTAAAATGTTATACCTTCATTTTGACTAGTGAGTTCATTCAGTTTTGGATATCTGCTGAACCATGGCAGAAGTGTGAGGAGCCAACAGTGCACACTTGATACTGTGTATGGTAAAATACAAAATGTTTTTAATGAATTGGTGAAAAGTGCTATTTAAAAAGGGAAGTCACGTTTCTTTTTGATAGGTGAGAAGCCCTTCACTTGTGAGATCTGTGGCAAATCATTTACAGCTAAAAGTTCACTTCAGACTCACATTAGAATTCACAGGTAAAGTATGTCTTATTTTCATTATATTCTTTTAAAATGTAACTTCTACTTTTATAACTAGAAGTACTGCTTGTTTAATTATATGAATATTTGAATGATTGAATATATTGAATGATTGTTAAAAACATTTTTGCTTAATCTGTGTTAGGAAAAAATGGGTAGTGGAGAGTACTGAAGTCCTAAATACTCATGCGCCAAGATATTGTAAGAGTCTTCTTTGGTGTTTTGGGTCTGTTCACCGACAGCGTACTTACTGCTATACTATTTTTGGGAAAATTTTAGTGTAGGTTTTGTTTGAGAGCAGAACAGTAGCCATGGTGTATCAAGGTTGTTGGAGCATTGTCCTGTTGCCCTGTGAGCTATCCTTTCTCTTTAACAGCATTAGTTGTCTTTTACCCCTGTCAGTGCAGTGCATTGCATAAAGACATGTTAGATTTTAAATCACTGGAAAACTGTTGTCTAAGAAAACATTTCCAGTAAAATTTCTTGTCCTTTTGACACAGGCAGCAAGTTAGGACTTGGACACTTCTTGGTTTTAAGCCCACACTGTTAATGCATGTTCTTAAAATGGCCAGTGCTTAGAACTGTGCAAAGTTGTTGCATTCAAGGTCTAGCAGCATGGAGCTTATACCTCTGTTTTTATGAGAGGTAGGCAGTTATCTCTGTGGCTCTGGAGTATATACTAATTGTACAGTTTGTTAAATAGAGATAATCAAGAGGTCAAATAGAGGATGTTTTTAATTACACTACCCTTTAAGTACTTAAAATTTAGTAAAACAATATAATCATTTAAGTATTTTATTACAGAATATGTTTCAGAAAGCAGCATTGTCAAAGTGAATATTTTAATGAGATCAAATTCTTTCCTTTTGCAGAGGAGAAAAGCCATATTCTTGTGATATATGTGGAAAATCCTTCTCTGATTCCAGTGCTAAGAGAAGACATTGTATCTTACACACAGGCAAAAAGCCTTTTGCCTGCCCAGAATGTAGTTTGCAGTTTGCTCGTCTGGACAACCTGAAGTCTCATTTGAAAACTCACAGCAAGGAAAAGCAGTTTCAGGAAGCCAGCGCTGCTCCGAGCACCAACGCTCATCCAGAAGAAGTGAGAAACATTCTCCAGCTGCAGCAGTACCAACTTGCTACCTCGGGAGGGCAGGAAATTCAGCTGCTGGTTACGGATGCAGTACACAACATCAACTTCATGCCCAGCCACAATCAAGGCATCAGTATTGTGACTGCAGAAAATGCCCCCAGTATGACCACAGAGCAGGCTACAAACCTTGCGCTCCTTGCGCAGCCACCACAGCAGCTGCAAAACTTGTTGCTTTCAGCTCAGCAGGAGCAATCAGAACAAATTCAAAGTATCAATGTGATTGCAAACCAAATAGAGGCTGCCCAGCCTGAACAAATGCATGTCATCACTCTTTCCAAGGAAGCACTGGAACATCTCCATGCTCATCAAGGACAAAATGAACAAATCCACTTGGCAGGATCTTCACATCCAGCTCAGCACGTGCAGCTGGCTCAGGAATCAAGTCAGCAGTCTCACTCTAGCCACGATGCGGTTCCTTCCCATCAAGTCAGTGAGGAACAGAATCAAAGTGTACTTGTTTCTGAATCCCATCAGCAGCCTCTGTCAGTAAATGAGTCATCTCATGAGCATCCTATCCAGGGACAGGCTTTCTGAAATGCTTGTTTGTCAGCAGAGGGCTAGGCCAGAGAATGCTTCTCATCTAGGCAGGGATTACACTAGTCACACTTCTTTTTTTTGCAACATAAGCTATCCAAAGATGCATTTCTTGGTGATTTTGGATGAGTGACTCAGTTTCCTTAACCATATTTATTTTAGACTATTTTGTTTTTCTGGACTGGTATTTCTTTACCATACTTAGTCCTCACAAGTACCTCACAAGCAATTAATGTGGGGTTTTGTGCCTCATACACATCTCTGCCTCCTGAGGAGATATTTAGCCCTTATTTGCATTTCTGAGTGATTCTCCAGAGAAGTTCACCTTGTTGGTAGGAGAACAATGTTTAGGACATCTGCGGATCAAAAGTTCGACTTCTCTGACAAACTTAATGTTATACCCGAGCTACTGTCAAACTTAATACTTTTTGCAAAGCTAACACCATATTTCTGATGTTTAATGAGCTTTCTCTCTGCAGGTTAATGTATAATTCTCTATGTAATCATTCCCTAAAGTGCATTATGAGTTACTGACTACCAAATTTATTTGGGTTGGGTTGAAACTGTTGCAGCCTTTAACTGGTCCTGAATCTTCCCTCCTGTTTATTGTGTGCTGTACTCATCTTGCTCCTCAGAAACATTTAAGCCATTGCACTTGAATAGTAGCAATGAGTTGTGATGGATACACTGGAGAACTGAAACCCCACAAACTCTGCTGTTAGTTCTGCTACTCACTCTCTGTGTGAGTGTGGGCAAGGTAGTTGCCCTCTGTGCCTTATTTCATCATCTAGTAAGTGGGGATAGTGTTCACAAACTCTGCCAAGCACTTTGAAGAGCTCTTGATGTTGAAAGCACTGGCTGTTGAAGTGCAAAACTCTCTTCCTGACAGGATTCTGTCTAAGCTTAGGAGCCACTGTATATTTAAAGTGTTATTTTTTGTACTTTTGCAAGAAGAACGTAATCTTACTTTAATATATGTTAAGACTGGTAATCGTTTATGCGAGGTTCAAACAATGAAGAGTATCACTTCAGAGCATAACAAATTACATAAATGAGGCACATCACTTAAAGTTGTACAGCTATTTTTGTTGACTAAATTAGATGTGTACAGATTGTTTTCAATGATTGACTGCTAACAAAAACTATTTGACATTGTAATAAAATGCCTTGCCAAAATACATGCTTTCTGTTTTCAGGTTTTACTGCTGGTAACACCTTTGCATGGTTGGACAGATTTGTTAAAATCCAGATAAAATGCCACTGTTACTTAAAAAAACATGCTCAATTGTCACTTCAGCTTTAAAATGTCATACTTGTGATATACATGGATGTTTTATGTTAAAACAAACAAAAAGTTCTAAAAAACATGGTGAATTTAAACTCACATTTTTTATTAAATCCCTTGTTCCAAGTCCAGACTACTTGGCCTGCTCCTGACTGCATACTGCAGAAGTTTGGCTAAGTATCTCCAGGTCATCAAAGTACTGGATCACTTTTATATAAATGGATCATGATAAGGGTAGACAGTGGGAATAATACAATGAAAAAAAAAATCCAAAAAGCAACAAGCCATCGCACAGCAAAGGTATTTAGGCTTTTCACCTTTCCTCTCAGAATGGAGAAGTAAAATTTGCATACATTCTGCCACCAAAGTGAACCAGCATATTCTGCAGTTCTGCCTGAGAAAAACTCAGAGAGGCTGGAGAAGCCTGAAGTCTTGGTGTAGTAAGAGCAGATAAACAAATACAGTAAAGCCTGTTACAAAACTTATGACAATCTTGCTGATTAATTGTATAAGCTTACAGTAAATATTCTGGCAAATTATTCCTAAAACTTCTGCTTTTATCTAAAACATTGTGCAGTGCAGCCAGACTGCTATCTGGTCATAAGTTTACAGGAACCTACACAGAATTCATTGTCTGTCATATATTTACAAATCAATGTGATTTGGAATGCTTAAAAAGAGGTTACAAGCTAAATTCTGAGGCCACTGCTAAAGGAACTGTTCAATACTTTCCTTGTTCTTTGAACTTTGTTTTGTTCATTATGCAGTTATCCTTGCAGTGTTCAGTTCCATGCTGCAGTTATAAACACGGGACACTTCCACATACTGATTTCTCAGTGCTTTCTCTGTAACTAAAAAACCTGAAGTTTGGTGTTTGGAATTCTGTTTTGCTTTTCTGCAGATTACCAGTGAAGAAACGAGCTGCTGCGAATAGCAGGGCAATGACTAATCTTGCACCCTGCATTGCTTAAGCTGTCAGCACATATTGTAGCTTGCACTCAAGAAGCTGGCGTGGCTTCTCATATCAACAAATGTTGCTTTTTGGACACCATTTGCTTCCTTTCAAGTGAATGCCTTTCTGTTAAAAGATGAAAATTAATCCTTTTTCTGTGTGTGCATTTTTAAGGCTTCAGCTGAAGTCTAGGATTGCTTTGAATTTGAAAGGAAACCACTTTAACTTTGTTTTTCAGTCCAGCTGCCACTAATAACGATTTAGGAAAAAAATGCATCCCTTAGAAACTATGTTTCAGAACAGCTCTCTAAATATCTTTACTTCTTAGCCAGTAAACACCTTAACTTCTCTTTTTCTCACATCGACTAATCCTAGCAAATCCGTCTTGCTGCTTTCTATGTTAAAATGAGATTAAGGTTTTAGACGTAAATGCAGGGCAGTAAGAGGACTACAGGAAGATCTGGGTTTGTAAGCATTTAACACCATTGTGTGTTACCTCTGCTCAATTTGTAAGTTACCCAGTGTAGTTGAACTCTTAATAGGATCTCACACTCTCTTTTTTTTTTTTTCCCCAAATGCAAGTTTATCAGATCTTGGCTTTTTCTGAAGATTTTGGTTGGTTCTCCAGGTGCAAGTTTAAACAAATCTCCGAGAGGTAGAGCAGACACACTCTGGAGCCTGCATTTGCCTGTTGTGTGTGTAATTCCCCTGCTTGGCTTTCCAGTCCAGCATCTTGGGTTTTGATAAATGAATATCAGAGTATTTATTTCATATGGACTGTAAAAGCAAATTACCCTGCCAATAAGAAAAGAAAATGCTACTAGGGATTGTACAGCAATTTTCTTGTAGAATCTAAGAAGAAAAGGAGAAGATTCTACTTCATCACAAACTCTTTCCGACAATGCCTATTCACAGGTTAAAATTAAGTATATTGAGCCTGGCATTGATCTTGCCAGTTGTTGAGGAAAGAGTTTTGCTTGCATTTCTTTGTTTGTGAAAGACTCGGTTCAGTGTTGTAGCTGGTTAGTCATCGTGGTGAAGGTCACAGTTGGTGTTTGCTAACACCTATCCTGGTGTGCTTGGATGTGGGTTTTTTCAGTCTTTTCCCACTTCACCTTAACTGGAAGCTACTATGGGATTCATTCCTAATCACCAGCCTTGTGCCTGTGTGAGCACAGCAGCTGGGTACGCTTCCTGTCTCCCCATGTCTTCCAGCTCTGCAGCAGACTGTGTCCCTGACAATATCCTGTGTAAGTGTGGTTACCCCAGAGAAGCGAGCCTGGGCTGGGAGTGGCTGGGAGGAGGCCGGTTTGCACAGCAGGCGTGCCCCGGGGTGCAGGAGCAGCCAAGGGTCCTTCCTGGCCATGCTTATCTTCACATGGGCAGAAGTCCATCTGTGCAGGCCTTCTTCCCAGTCCTTCTGCACTGCAGGTTCTCGCCAAGAGCAGAGAAGGGAGAGGTAATGCCATACTCTCCAGAGCTGTGATTTCAGGACCTCTTTTACTTAGTCATTAGAGACTAATTAAAGAGTCTGCTTCTTGCAGAGTTGCAGGTCCATGATATACAAAGTTTTCTATGTTCTATCCCTTTTCACATCCTCTGTAAAACACGGTGAACAATAAATGGTTTTCCACAACAGAAGGACTATTGATCATATCTGTCCCAAGCAATTCTTCCAAATGGAAAAACCCATCCAGGCTTATTCTCAGCATCTCACTGTAGTACGCTTACTGGTCATTTCTGGCTAATATTTTAATCCTACCTAATTGAAAGTATCTTTGGAATAGCAGGAAGCAGACTTTTGCTTTAGTTAGCAAACTTCCTACCCTGCCCTGCAAATTTTTCTGACATGAGGAAGAACTTTCCTGTGTGAGTGACTGAGTGTACTGTGACACATTGCCCAGAAAAGTTGTGGAGTCTCCCTCACTGGAGATATTCAAGAACGGTCTGGACACAATCCTGTGCTGTGTGCTCTGGGATGACCTTGCTTGAGCAAGGAGGTTGGACCAGATGACCCACTGTGGCCCCTTCCAACCTGACCCATTCTGTGATTCTGTGATTTTACTTGCCCTTCACCAAGACATTTCCCTGGCAGCTCTGCTTTAGTACCATCATGTGGGGAGTCTCTCTTAAATATATATGTGTGTATATATATGTGTGTGTGTGTGTGTATGTGTGTATGTATAATTTTTTTTAATTAATTTTGTCTGCTTTCTCTTCTGTTTCTCAGTCCTTTTCAGATGCTATTTTGGACTGGAAGGAACTGAAACAGTTGCAGCTGCACCAGGTGGAGAAGTTTGGACCAAGAAACCCCCCTAAGAATCACACAGAAGCAAAACTCTTGGGTCTTGTGTCAGGGTATGTGTGCACTCTTCAAAGCACTTCAGGTTTCCAAGAGCATTGCTGCACAACCTTTGAAAGGCTTTCAGGATCGTTGTTTAAAGGTGCTGCACAACCTTCTATGCTTTCCATGTTTTCCTTCATGGTAATTGTTTTCCTCTCTGAACTGAATGCAGCACAGCACATCTGCCACAGCTGGCAAGCAGAACAGCACCAGCTAATTCACATCTAACTGTTGCCACCCACAGAACTTTTATCCTCATCTGAGTACTACAAGCAGACCTGCAGAACAATATCATATTGTCATAAACAGGTAATAAATAGAGTCTAAAATTAATATTAGTCACCCAGTTCAGGATTTTAATATATGTCATTTTTGTAATTGGCAACCTGTTGAATAGAATTTTATGCACCTGAATCACCAAGTGATAAGAAAAGAAGTGGAGAAATAAAAAAGAGAGTAGATTGGGACAAGTAATCGCATGCTCTTTTTATTAAAAAAAAACACAACATAAAATTTCAGAAAAACAGTCCTGTTATGCTTGTAAGGCTAATCATTGCTTTTCTTTTTGACTTTGACTGTCAGTTGACTATTATGTTTATAGTTAATTCCCTTGCTTGCCCTTTCTAATGACAGTAAGAATGTCCAGAAATTATCAGTTAAAAAAAAAATAATTTTTTTTCAAAAGGAAAAGGATTAATGGGAGCCAGTCCTATGTATGTGCAGAGTTAAATTACAAGAACAGAATTTCTTGTGTGTAAATTCAAGCACATTTACAAAATACAGACATCAATCTCAGGATTTTTTAAAAATAGTATGTAGTGGATTGCTCTGAGTCTAATCCTTAAACATTGTGGTGCAAAAAGGAGAAAAGAGATGTTTCAAAAAGCCAAATTAACTTCAGTTGTATTAATCTGTATCAAGCTAAAAACAGGGATGTAGGGAAAAACAGATAGCCAAGACAATATTTTCTAAAGCTGATTTTATATTTGACTCTGGGTATGCTGCTTCTGCTCTGGACTTTACATAAGGCTGCTATAGACTTTTTTTGGCTATAGCAAAAGCCATATGGTCTGGCTACCAAAATTAGATTCTGCTTAGCTTACAGCCTACAGAGGCTCCAGCAGCTGTGCTGCCGACCTTTCAGAGGAGGAAGGAAAGGGCTTTCCTTTGCATCACTCAGTCACAGCCCACAAAACACCTCAGCTCATCTGCTGCCACCCAGGACCTGGCTGTGAATTAAAACTGCCTTGTCCTACCATTTTAACATGTCTCCCTGTCCAGACTGTTTTGTCTGCCTCATTTTTCTGCATTTTTTCAGCAGGAGAACATCCTCACATGAAATGATAATACCTTGTGCACAGATCTCTGAGGCAAGGGAGCAGCTGTGGTAGCTAAACATTGAGAATTTGATCTTCTTCACAGTCTCTGATAATTGCAAGGATGGAGCTCCTCAAATCCAGCACTGCTGCAAATCCCAACAAAACTCTTAAAAAAGAATTGCCCTAATGAATCACTGTAGGAAACTACCACTGAACCAGACCAGAGGGACTTCGGGGCTACCTGGAGGAGGCCCATCTGCAACCTGTGATTTCTTTCTCAGTCTGGGTTTTTTATAGACACTGTAATTCAGCAACACTTAGCTCAGAGGCTTTTTGGTTCTCACTCTGTGGTTATGTAAAAATGTATCATTTATAAAGCCAGTGGGATATGCAGTTGGGGGAAAAGTGCACATTGCTATGAAAATGAGAAATCATTGTTTTTTTTTTTTTTTTTAATTTAACATGGGTTTGTTCTGCATGAAAATCACAACTGTCTCATCTGCAACAGGACTTGGACACGGGAAAGTTCACGGTGCTCAGAGATGAAAAGTGCCCTGACCCCGCTGTGCTGATGGAAGCCCGAGCTGAACCTGCAGCTGTCCCACAAAGCAGCTTTTGCACATGCTGCACGAGCCAAAAGAGAGCAAAGCTGCCGCGGTGGCACAAAGCTTTGCTGTGGGAGCCACGACCCCTCTGGAACTGCTCCGGCCGCGCTGCCGGCGGGAATGATGTCTCAGCAGTGCCCAGCAAATAGAGCTGTGGGTAGGAGTTTCTGCGTCAAAAGGAGGCACACACTTTACACAGGGTGTAATTAAGCTGTAAATCTCATTGCCACAGAAATTTGTGGATGCCAGACTTTCACATTTCCCTGAAAAGCAAAGAAATTCAAATGGAAAAGAGCTGCCAGGAGGAATTAAACACAGAGATAACAGGAAAGCCTTGAGCAGAGGCTCACTGGAGGCTGGGAGTGGAGTGAGGAAGCAGTTCTCTCATGTTTGCTTTTACTTACCACTTTTTGCTGGGCATTTGCCATTAGCAAGAGTCCCTTCATCCTTTAAGTATTACTGACAGTACCCATCAAGATTCATTGATCAATATCCATTCCAGAGCTCTGGAAAGGACTGGCTTCAGTCCTCTGCTCTGCCGCATGCTTTCTGTGTAACCGGGTTTTCCTTCCTTCAGGGGAAAACAGAAATTGGAGCATTTTCCAACCTCCCACAGGGTTGAAAACTGCTTACATTAGGCTTGGGACATGCTTAGAAATGCAGGGTAGGGTGTGGGCTGGTGTCTGGTGTTGCTGTGGAACTGGGCCCTGTTGACAGACTCAAACTCGTGGTGGCCAGACTGCCACGGGCCCACGGTGGGTGCCTGTGGCAGTGATGGTGGTGGGGCTGCTCCAGCACCTGGCTTTCCATGTGACCAAGTTTATGGCAGAGGTAACCCCTGGGCTTCAGCCCCAGCACCAGTTTGGAAGCCGCAGAGAATGGTGTGGGCTTGAAACAAATGAGTAATATCTGTGTAGTCCATAAAAGCAATCCAATATTAAGTTTGCTACTGTAGAGGACTAATGATAACCAGACAGTGTCTAAACAATGTAACAAAACCAGACTTATTAAAAAAAAAAAAAAAATCAGTTTTCCTTAGTGCCTCATTCAGCTGAGTAGGAATTTCACTCTTATATTCCTTAGACAGGTTAGTGGCCCTAACTTACCATAAAATCACAGCTGCATTTTCATCCTTCTTTCTTCTAACCCTACTCCCTCTGACAGATGTCCTTCTTTGGGGCACTGCTTCTGTGGCTCAGCACTGCCACTGCCGTAGCTCTCCCAGCGGGAGATGCTGGACCTTCTCAGAGCAGCAGCAATTAAACACACTGCCTAAAATAATTCATAGAGACACCCTCTCCTGGAATGGAAGCAGGGCTCTGCCCAAAGGTCTGTCAAAATTTCAGTAGTGAAACAGAGATGGAAGTGGTTGTTCCCCCAGGCTGATGGGCAGCCCACATCTCTGACCACGTCTCTGAGCTGCTCACTGACAACCCTGTGACAAATGCCTGTGATAACATGGTCTCTGATGATTACTTTTATTTACCCTGCAGATACCTTAACTGGAAAGGGAGATGAAGGAAAGTCAGTTTATGGTCCTACTTTTGAAGGCATGTCCCCCCAGCTGACTGTGCAAATGGTGAATTTCCACAAAAATCAAGTTGTTGATCTGATCTTATTCACATAACAAGCTGGGAACTGCTTTTCATCTCCCTAAAGCAGAAAGGTTTGGTTTTCAGTCAGAATTATAATCTTCTTGTATTACCAAGAGCAGACTGCTTTAGTGAGAACACTTTTTGATCTTTAACCTTGTCTCTGTCCTCTTATGTTCCCTACCTGAGGCTCAGCTCCACCAGCCCCTTGTCCTTGTCTAAATGAGGGCTGATGGTCACCCACTGCCTACTTCAAACTCAAATACTCACCTTTGTGGACAGGACCTTAGAAATGCAGAAGTAGATTGGCTACAGATCTCCAGGCACACCTACCACCTGTTTAAATGTGTTTAAAGTAACTAAAGTAAGTCAGCTTTAACTCTAGATTTCCTGGACCTCAAGCAGCTTCTCAGGCTTGAGCAAGCATTAGGCATTGCTGCCAGCAGCCTCAACTCTGCAGGTGGAAGGGGAGTTCTGAATCTCATATAAAACCCTGAAAGTCAAGAAATAACAAACATTACCTAAATTTAACAGAAAATGTTCCCTCGTACTGGCATCAAGTAATAAAATGTAAATTAAAAAAGAACATTCTAACTTCTAATATTTAAGAAAAACAACCCATGTAATTGACATAGGCATTTGGGATTTTCTGTTTAGATAAATGCTACCCATTAAGACACTTTATGACAGTTAAAGTACTTTTGAAAATTATTTATGTTCCCTTATATAAAAGCTTTCCCACTGGCAATGGTGCAAACCATTTGAGCAGGCTGGGCAGCAGCCAACGCTGAGATCAGAAATGCTAAGTGCAGCTGAAAAGTTTCTTTCCCAAGATGCTGAAGAGTCTGCTGTGAGGAGAATCTGCTCTTGCCTCAAGGTCCCAGGTTGGATGGAGCAAAATGTTGTAGCACTGGCAAGCAGGAAAGCTGCTGGAGGTGGAAGCCTGGCGTGTGGGATTAAGGCACTAAATGCTATGAGCTTCCTGGAGTGGAAAGAAGACAAAAGTCACTTCTTCGATGCTGGAGCTCCTGAAACAGGAGCAAGTCCAGGCCTCCAAGGCATACATATCTCTGAGGACATAACATAAGCTGGTATTGGCAAAAAACAGGACTGGCTCTTGAATTGTTTCCAAGGTGGATGTCACCAAGGACTTAAAATTTTGTGAATTCTCTTTTTCAGCAATGTTATCCAATGTATTTGTGCTAGAGCCCATCTTGTACCTTTTGCACCTTCTGTTTGAGTAGATATTGTCATTTTTTATGACCCATAGATTTACTTGATTTACACATCAGGTAGAAACAAGTTTGCATGTACTCAGGCACCTCTGCACACAGGGGAGCTGTGGCAGCTTGCGTGCACTGTTTGACTCCAGCTCCATCATCCTCCCCCAGGCAGAGCTTGTACTTCCCCTGTGCTACTCAGGAAAGAAGCTGCCATGTCATGTGGGAAGGAGACAATATACCAAAAGCTGCTTCAGTAATTTTAAGGTGGATTTCATTTGGAATCAGTCAGCCTTGAATGTGTCCCTGCAAGAGTTTTTTTACCCATATTACACATAGTCCATGTGTTGATGCATTGAAGGAGGAGATTGCTACTTCTTGCTTTCCCCCTCTTTAATTAAAAGTTGCTTTCCACCCTTAAGAAAGGTGTTCCCTTGGGTATGCCTTTCTATTTTAAGGCTTAGATTGCTTTCCCAGTACTTCCCACAAACCTCTTTTACCCTGAAGGCAGAAGACAAATAACTTGGATATCTGAAAAGGGTGAGAGATGCCTCTGTCAGCTGGTAGTGTTCTGGGAGACTCCGTGCTTGGCACGTGTCTGGGCACTGCAACCAGGAATTAATGGGACACAGCCTCATTTTGCTGAGATGAGATGGAGGGCTGAGGCAATTACACAGAATCGCTTGTACTGGAGCATCGTGTCAAAGGACAAAGCATCCCCCTCCAGAATTAGTCTGCTGAAGTAATTTTGCAAGCTACAAGACAGCAGTTGGAATAACTGTTCAGTTAAAATTTAACTACCATTTTCATGAATCAGTTTCTGAGAAAGGCTCTCAAACAAGGTAACAAGAATAAAAAAAATCAGAGAAGAATAAAGTCTAAATATTTCTTCACTTTCCTTTCAAGCTTGTTGAGAGCTTGATGGGGCTCTTGACTGCTCAGTGTGATCAGGTCAGATGGTGATGGAGGATGACAGGATCAGTGGGCCCACTGCTCCCCACCCCAAAGCCAGGCTTCTCTCCACAGTAAAGGAGTCAAGTCCTTGCCATAATTCCCCAAACCCAAGCACACCTAATGCTTGCTTCTCCCCAGTCATCACTCTTGAGAGTCATTTCTTCTCTCTCTCACCAGTCCTTTCCCAGCCAGCATGGAGGATCCTTTTCAACTTCTCACAGCTCTCACTCCCATCACCTGCCTCCTCTCCTCACCCTGGAAAAAATCTTCTCTCTGGGAGCACCCTGGCCTCCTTAACTCAGTATCTACTCTCCACTCCTTCAGCTCTGTCATTTTTTTTAGGTAAAGTATTCTGCTCGCTCTCCTGTGCAAGTTGCCAAGGGCTGGGAGCAGCTGGGTATCCCAGCCCAGCCAGCCATGTCCTGCCCTCAGCCCTGACTGTGCTCACGGGAGCCTTGTCCTCTGCCACTGGCAGTGGCATGAGGGGAGGCAGAGCTGAGCTTGTGCTTGGAGCACCCTCTCTGCCTCCTACCTTCCTCATCCACACAGTGGCAATAACCATAAGCAGCCATAGGCAATTGTCACGATCAGTATCTTGAGCTACTCTGGCCAGAGTCATTACAGACCAACAAGAGGGATCCAGAGTGCTTTTTTATGGGTACATTTTCATTAGCTTCTTTACTGGCTAAAAGATTGATTTAAACCAGACTTTGCTGGCATAAGACTCAGTGAAACCTTTGAGGGAAAGGAAAAAAGTGAGTGTGAAATAAAGAAAGGGAGCTTGAGGGAGCTGGTAAAAGGGACTTGTACAGTGAATAGCAGCAGAGGGAGCACCACAACTGCAGCCCTTCATCCCCCAACCCTTTCCCTGGATGAAAGCTTCTCCATCCATCACAAAGGAAGAGGAATCCTAGGGATGGCCAACAAGAGTCTCCATAGGAACAGCTCACAGTTCCACATCACCTTCCAGCCAGCGCCCCACCTGGACAAAAAATATGTTACTCAAGCTAGGAAAACCCTATGGCAAAACTAAGGAAGAGGCCAGGGCATCTCCAGGACCAAAGGTTACAAACTCGTGGCTGCAGAGCTCAGTGTCAGCCCACGGTGGGCCCTGACAGATGGAAGGCATTTCACAAAACCTCCAGGCTCTGCTCTGCCCTCACAAGCTGAAAAACATTGTTTTAGCAAATGCATACTAGAAGTTTGTCCTGAGTAGGTTAACATAAAGGACTAGCCTGTTAAAATTCTTAGATTTTCAGGAATGTAATAAACAAGAATATTGCTTTAAGCAGTTTGCTTGATGGAAAAGAACAAAATCTTAAGTATTACCGCAGGGAGTGGTAATACACATTGACAGTGTAGTTTCCATGTTACCACACCATGCAGAAAGACAGCATCTTTAACAGTAGCAAAAAAGCATAACTTTCAAACCTACAGAAAACAACCCAAAAGCTGGATATATTCATAATCAGCAACATTCACTTCAAGTTGCTGCCTTGCCACTGGCTCTGTGCAATCTGAAAGGTGTGGGATCCATTATCTTATAGCCAGGCCCTCCTAAATCTGAGTGGGAGTTTAATCCTGAGGAAACAAAAAGAAGCCACAGTGTTCAACAAGGACAGTCAGGTACTTCCAGGCTTTGCTCTTTTCAGATTTTCTGATGTCCCTGCTTGGACAAGGGACACCTGGAGCATCCTCCTTGCTTGGTACGACTCTGCTGGATGGAGTGGGGTGGGGTGGGATGGGATACAGTACAAAGCTTTATGGAGCTCTGCTGGCATCCATTGCCGAGCTGGCGCCTGCAGGAGGCACAGCTTGTCCTCCCACAGCGTGGGAGAAGGACAGGCTGAAAATCATAGAGATTGCAAAATGTTGGACTGTTTTCAGGATTCAGATTGGTGCTGTAAAGGAAGGAAATGAAGGATATTTCACAGGGAGTCACTTCTAATGCTGTCACTTCTCACAGTGTCTCCTGACTTCAACTCAAAAGTACTGGCCCTTGGTAGCTGGGGCACACAGAACACCACTTGCTTCTTTAAATAAAAGTAGCTGCATAAAGCCATAGTATTTTCACCTCTCCTAAAATGCCAACTGGAGGCTACTTAATCAAAAACTGACAGCATTCATTGTGAATAAGAGCTTTCTAAAGAGCGTAGTGAGTGTAGCCTGTCAGTAGGAAACAGGTGCCTGGGTTTTAATGGCCCCACACAAAACAGAGGCTGCAGAGCTTGGCTTTGGATGGGGATGGATCCCATGAGCACTTTCTCCCTCCTGTAGGCAAGTGATCAAGGACATGGAGGTCCTCCAAACACTGGAGGCTGTACCTACATATAACAAAAGGCTTACAGTAGCCTGCGAGATAATTAACTGTGGGACCTTCAATCCATGATTCCCAGATGGTTTTCCTGCCTACTGTAAGGCAGAGTATTATTTCCCACTCAGTTTTTTAAAGACCATGATGACTTTCACTTACAGCAAAAATAAAACCATGTCATCTTGCATGTGTGAATTGCCTGGAAACTTTTTTTTGGCTTAAAAAGAAATGTTCACAAGGTGTTAAAAAGTATTTTTACAGGAGAAGAGAAAAAGACCTGTGAACATATCTCAGCTCACCTACAATTTATGGGAAATAGTGTTAATATAATTATATAGTTACAAGCACTGATATGATAAAATGACATCTCAGACAAAAAATAAGAAAAAATGTGTTTGTAGGACTGTGGCCTCAGTGAAGGCCAAACATTTGATCCTGCTCTGACTACCATAAACTAAAAATAATGTCCTTGAAATCAGGTTGGGCTGCATGAGGATAAAACCAGGAAATGCTAAAGCAGGCAGAAGACTTAAGTAATTATTTTTAGCAGATGGTCTCAATTTTAAAAAAGTGACTACTGCCACTGAAATAGAAAAATATTGTTAATAAAGTTATTGCAATACTGTTAAGGTTATGTGTGGACGTAAATATATAATCCAAAATGACTGCCAGTGTCAGCATTAAAAGAAGAGAAAGGTGTGTTTAAGATCATAATGCAGGCTGGAAAGAGAGGCCATAACTGAGTGCACTGGAGGTTCAAAGGAAAGAGCACTCATTTGTGGAGCTGGGATGCAGACACAAGGCTAAACCAGCCCTGCTGTGCCAGGGCAACCCGGACACCTTCAGAGTGCAGCTCTCCCACCCCTGTTCCCAGCTCTGCCAAGAGTGCTGTGCTGAGTGACCTTTGCTCCTGGGCTCACTGCTAAACCTCACAGAACAGCACCGGGGTAAGATGGGGAAGGCTGAATTAGGGAAGTATTTGGAGAAACCTGATTTTGTCCGAGCTTAAGCCCATGGATTTCATGAAAAGTAACAATCTTAAGTTTCTTTGCTAAATGGGAACAAATTCAACAAATCAGCAAATGTTTAACTGAATGCCTGAAGAGGGCATAGATCCAGAGTGATCTCCAGAGGCTCTGAGGATGAAGATCACGTTAATTTTAGCAAGGGAATTTAGGTTTTTCTTTAGTGATGCTACAAAACAAAAAGATTATTCAACCTAAAATACCTTTGTATGCCTGCAGCTAGCTAAGAAGCCTGTAACACATTTCATCCTTCCATTTTCTAAAGTATTCTGCAATCTATACACAGACTATTATATAGGAATTAAATCTTCTGTAGGAACATTTCAAATCAATCTGCCCAGAGAGTATTTTTTTTTACTTCTTAGTTCTGGGTCAAATATTAAAACAGACTGTGATATTTTCCTCATAAAACCCCACATTTCCTGACAAATTACTTTTTGTAAGTAACAGAGATTACTGCTATGAAAAGATTTTTCATACTCAGTATTGAGACAGAGGTTAGTGGCTCTCTTTTCTTGCAAAGATTTTAAATCATATTCAGATGTTTAAAGTCAGGAAAGCAATTTTAGTTCTGAAGACTATCAGAGGACAATGTTAGGAAGCCAGTTAATTGATTTTTTTATTTGCTGTTGGTTTGGTCACCCATGGCAGGTCTGCTCTGTGGCTGCCACCCCAGTGTCTCCAATGTTCCACAAGAGATCAAAGCAGAACACAGCATGTGATTTGAGTCCAAATGACCTGATCTGAGCAGATGCCAGAGCCCAGAGACTCATTCTCAGGCAGTGGGCAATGTTCAGGGACTGAGGGCAGGCAAATGCCTCTTCACATCAAGTATCAGAAAGCTGACCCTGTGCCAAAAGTCACAGACCTGGTGACAAGGATGATGGCTGGATGTACAGCTGGATGTCATATACACAGGATCTAGCACAACAATGAATGGGAACTGGGCAGGGGGCAACTGGCTGAAGTTACACCACATGAAAAAAGTTGTAACAAGAAGAGAAGGGTACAACCAGGAAATATTTAGAATTTCAGGCATAACAACTCTTCAGGCAAGCCATAATTACTGTATTTGCATTGGTCATGGCAAGACACTCTGCCAGAAAAAAACATGGTAAAATCTTTCATCCAGTATTAAGAGGTGACCTAAAGAAACAAGTGCATCTTTCAAGCCTGGTTCCCCAGTGCCTGCAGGTGGAGTCCAAGGCTATGAACAATGAAACAGAAATGGAATATTCATCTCAATCCAAAATTATGTTCTGTGGCATATTTTCTGCTACAACCTACATCTCTGGTCAAGTCACTAGGAATACAGGGCTGCCTCTCAGAGTGCCATACCAGAGAAATAGCAAGCAAAAGCATCCAGAGGACATGCAAGTCCAGAGGCAAGCCATAGGATCTCCACAAAGTTGGGAAATTCAGGGGCAGTCAGCAAATGGGGAGGTGAAGACTTCCATTGTCAGCTGCTGGGTTTGGAGAAGTTCCCTTCCCAGCAACCATATAAAAAAACTCCCTTCTACAAAGAACAGCTGGCAGCAACATGCATTCTGAGAAACTATTATCTTACTGGATTACACAGTGTTTCATTTATGTAATGTGTCACCGCTGTAAGAAAAACTGGTATCTTTCAAGTTCTGCTTTATTGGGGTTTTTTTAAGTTTATGAGCTTCTTACTCCAGCAAAACACTCTTAGATACTGCTTTAAATGAAAAGTGATGAAAGAAGTCCTCAGACTACACACCAGTTTTCTTTGCAGAGGTGTATGGGTTAAAAGCACAAGGACATTGTGTTAACACAGCACAGACAGTAGGCTCAAATAATTCCCCTCTACTTATTTAGGCACTGATGAGACAAAAGTTGGAGGCCAAAGTCATTATCTGCAAGGTAGTTTACCTAATCTGAGGCCAGAGGGTTTTTGAATCTAATCCAGGAGGGCTGCTAAAGCCAGCAGAAATTGTTAATGTGGCTCCTCAGCTGTGAAGGTGCTCCACACAGATCTGGGGGAGCCATGGGATCTCTGAAGTATTATGTTCATTTTCATGGTATCAGACAGACCTCTGACAACATATTTCACCTTTCTACAGACCAGCCTCACCTTCCTTTTTAGACTATCATGGCTACAGCTCTTTGCAGTATACTTTATTGCTTGGGATACCCTTCACTAATTCACTGTTGACCCCCAGCTGTAAGTCAGACAAAAAATTCTTGCCACCAATTCCAGGGAGGAGAAAAAGGTACTCAGAGGGACTGGCTTTGAAAGAACTTTACTGATAATATCAACTATGCAGCACATCAAATGGATCAGAATGATGTAATACAGCTCTTGCACAAAGAAAATGGGTAAGTGGAATGACTTTACAAACTTCATAGAAAAAATCTTGATACTGTAATTCTGATAAGATTTAGGATGTTAAGAGGCAGTGATGGGTGGCCAGACCAACAGAGCACAATTGTGCCTGTACCTGAACTGCTGTGTGGGAAGAAGCACTGGTCCAGGCCATCAGGGCACAGCAAGAGCAGATGCCAGGTGAGTGGGACCCAAGGCCAGGCACAGGCAGCCCACAGGGGTTACATCTCAGGCAGGGGCCAGATGCAAGAGCCTCAGAACAAAAACATCTACTGAGAAAAAAGTTGTGGAGACCCTCCTGAAGTTCCTTCTCTTGAAAAACTCCCAGGTTGACCAAGGCATTTTTATCAGCCAGCCTTGAGGACACAGCTAAACTCCTAGGGAATATGCTCCTGCCCTGACACAGGCCAAAGTCCACCACCTTATTATACTATCACCAACTAAAACATGCACATTAAAAATACAATAAATTGATGTACTGTTGCAAGAATTCCATCTAAATAGCCTTATTTTTCTTTGCTCACTGAAATCAGACTGTCCTCATTCTCTGGTTGGCTGCAGCTGCCCAGGTGAAAGGTTTATTCTTTCCACTCCATCTTACCTCTACCTGTTGCCTTCTATTCTTCTTCTCAAGACATATCTCTGGCTTGCCTTAAGCTAAAAGCATCAGCCTGTATCTCTATCTCTAAAAGAGTTAAGAAAATATTTTAAACATTATTTTATTATCACTAACCAATCTCTCCATTATTTTATTTGTTCCTTCTGTTAAAAGCAGCCTTTCCACCCCACCTGGTGGGGCTGAGTGAGTGCCTGTAACAGAGAATTTGTGTGTACCAAACACAGCTCCACCCTGCCTGCCTCAGGCAAGCAGCTTTACAGTACAGGTGCCAATGTCCTCACCCAGAATTCCTGCTGGGGACAGACAGGCCCCTTAAATGCACCCCTGATGTCATGCAGCACCATGCATCACCCTGGATGTGCCTTGGGGCGGTATCCAGCCCTGGCTGGAGACACCCCTACAGCGGGATGGATTCACTGCCATACCTGCCTCACCATGCAAGGACAAACAAGGGTTACGAAGCTCTGAGCACAGGAGTCAACGCATTATATCTGAACAAGCCACCATCCTGGTGAAGGGCACCAGGATACAATGATGCATCATTATGCAGTGGTAACAAATACCTCAAAGCCTCCTTAGATGCCGTATTTTCCCTGCTGAAACACCCACCATGTATTTACACTTCATATGCACTTCTCTTTCCGAGCACTTGAAATGACAATATGGAAATGAGAACCAATGTTTACAAAATGAAGGAAATATATATTCCCTTCAGTTTATCTACTAATTTTTTTTTTAAAAATTTACTGCTGTCATCCCAAACTGCTGTTCGCTCCTGTGGAATCTCTTCAACCCATTATCACATCTTGCCAAGCACCAATTGATACAACACAATCTGCTCCAAATCCTGGGCATTTGCTGTGTTTCTAATGTGCTTCCCTCAAATGGGCATTTGCAGACTCTTAGGTTTTGCCCGTTTTGTCAAGGTATTTACATAATTTTCCAGTAATGCAGTGCTTGGAATTCCTTATAGATTCAAAACAGAGGTGAATGCCTTCCTAACCACTAAGTATATAACAGTGCAATGAGAACTGGATCCAGTGATGAATGTGGTGTTTTAAATCCAACAACAACAACCCAGACTGCCATGATCCTGCTGACTGTATGCTGCACCAAAGTCCCAAGATGCTGACTACAAGAAAAAACAGACAAACCACATTTATCTTTTCCCTGGATTCCCACCAGCCCCCAGAATGATAAACATGTTTTCACTCGCTTGTGGAGATGTTCTTGCCCCTGCTGGTAGTCTAAGTTCTATTTTTTTATGTACTTCATTTTCTCCCACTTTTTCCATACACATAAACACTTTAGAGTCTTGTCTTTTATCTCATTTAACTTAACTTTCTTATTACTTTCTCAAAGTAAGAGATTTTTAGTATGCACTCCTGATGAAATTCAAATTGCAGCAACCATTACACTCCATGTGTCCAGCACATCGACAGAACTGCCACTGAAATCCCTCATAAAACACTGATAACTGCTCAAGATATATTTAACATTATAACCCACAAGACCTGCAAAAAAGAAAACCTGAGTTCAAATAATACCATGTGTCTAGTGAAGAGACCCCTCTGAATCAAGCCCTGATCCAAGCAGAAGACCCTTGTTCCAGAAGGACATAAAAATCTCTGCAGGTATGGCCAGGAGGGATGAGTGGAATCCATAGGGAACTCCCTTATCCATTGTTCCCTGCAATTTTAGTTACATTGCACATTGTACAATTTTAACTTATGCTGCTCCTCAATTTATGATGTTTATTCCAAGGTAGAACAGAAATATCATATTTTAATAATGAATGTGAAAAGTATTTCTTATTAAAAGGCCAGAAACTTTTGTCATACTGTAGAAATAACTAAATTATTGTACACCAGCACTCCAGTAAAAATGGAGAATGAGAGATAACTAAAGTCAGTGTGCGACTTCCATTTCCTTATCATTTTCAGAACTAAATTCTGATGTTGCTGACATTTACATACAACAGAACATGTTTGGTGATTGTAATGCAGCTGTTACAAGGTTCCAGTTTGTATCACAGAAGTGATTCTCTTTTGTTTTTTTGCAGACTTTTCTTTTTTATGTTTTCTCCCTGAGGCTTCTTTGCAGGAAGGCAAAGCCTTAGCCATCCTGTGTGCTAGCAGAAAGCACCACAATATATGGCAGTACAGAACCTTGTCAGAAAGCCCTGTATCCAAATTATGCATTACCAGCAGCCCTACAGGCCCCTCCATAGCTAACAGAGTAACCATGATAGGTAGCTTGACTTAAAATTTCTGCATTTGTATTGATCTCCTGGCTCTTGGCAATATAACACCTTCAGGAAAGAAAGTAAAATGGGAAGATTAAGCTAGAGATTTATTTGGCAGTTTCCTCTTTATTGCCCAAGGCCAGCTCACACTTAGGAGAACCAAGGAGGTATTGTCCTGATTACAACCCTTCTTCTCCGTTTGTCCTCTGACCTAGACCATAATAAAATTTGCTTTATAGCTCTAGCTTAGCCCTCCTTGGATACAAGCACACATGTACGCTTGCCTTGGTTTCCCAACATTCACCTCTGTTGGCACTGCACAAAATGCTGAGGCAGATTTACCCAAATAACCTTTTATTTGCAGAGAGTCCACTGATGATGATGTAATAGACTCAAGCTGCCTTGGGTAAAAACAAAGGACAGAGAGAATATGATCGGCATAGGGGGAACTCTACCCAGTGGTCTGGGGGGAGTCACTGATTCTTAGAATCACTTAGGTTGGACACATCCTTCGAGTCCAACTGCAAACCTGACACTGCCAATTCCACGAAAAGAAGGGGTGAGATGACCAAGGAGCTTTTTCCAGGTGCTCTCTACAGCGCAGCTGTAACGATAAGGGTTACCATTTGTACCACGCTTCCCTTCTGCTATTGCAACCATTTCATCCCGGACCTACACAAACTCCCAGCGCGCAGCTTCCACCCCTGATGGCACCAGTGCTGCTGGGAGCACAGCTGGATAACACTTCGCAGGTGCTGCACGCAGACTGATAAGGTTCATGTGCGATTCATTTAAACTACCATTTAAATACAATTCAAGTACAGTTCGCTGTTTCGTCACGGTAGGAATGGGGGAGCGGCGTGGGAATGAGGCAACAGCTGTGTCCCGTGGCCACGGGCAGTGGGTGTGGGCCGGCGGGAGCATCCCTGTTCCCACCGCCCGGTACGATCCCCGCAGAGGCCCCGCGCGCCTCCCGGGACCGGCACGCACCGCCCGCCCGCGCGCGGGAAACGGGAGCCCG
>WBNO01017963.1:71087-128034 GCA_013400575.1 Peucedramus taeniatus
CCCGGCGCTCGCTCGGCCGCCACTTCCTGGGCGCTGCGGCCGCAGCCCGCCGAGCTTTTGAGCCGCTCTCCTGCTTGTGCCGGTGTGGGACCCGTTATCCTGTGCTATCCCCGCCTTGGAGGAGGGAGCCGGTGCCAGGGAATTGTGCGCGGCTGCTTCTTGCACCCCTGGAGCGGGTCTGGGAGCGGGGCTGCCCTGCTGCAGCCGTGTCGTTCCGGCCCCGCTGCCGCGTGTTCCTTATCCCGGTGCCGTTGCTCGTCCCGCGGGTTTGCCCCGTTGCCCACAGCCCGGCCCTGTGGGCTGTTTGCCAAAGTGTTTGCGGGGCCGAGAACCGCGAAATGCGATGCGAGCCCCAGAACGCGGAGACAGCAACAAAAAAGACAAAACAAAAAGTTGTCCGGAGGCGCTTCGGTGTCCCCTGGCCGCGTTCCCTCGTGGCGCGGGGTGCAGCCGAGGGTGACGCTGCCCGGTCACCGCTGCTCCAGCCCGCAGGGATCTCCTCAGCCCTGCCCCGCCGGCGGGGTGCGGGACACCCTGAGGCAGCGGGAGCCCGGGCTGCTCCGGGACTGCCCCGCCAGGGTTGGCTCGCCGCTCCGCTGCGACGGGAGAGGGCACTGTTGGGCCGGCAGGCCTGACCCCTCCAGTGGTTCCTGGTTTCCTCCTCGAGTGTAAGGGGAGTATCCGAATTTACCTTGTGCGAGAGCCAGTACGGCGGGTTTATCTTGGGAGCAGACGTCAGCTTGGCTAGGCTGAAAAGCTGAGTTCGTGGTATCAGAGTTTTGGTTCTTTTTCGGCGAAGAACAGGCGTCTGCTGATGGAGAGAGTTGGGGAACTTGCTGTTATCCCACGTAAAAGACCCCACAGAGCCTTTCACAGCAGGAGATGTCATTGGGACAACGTCTGAGACCCTGCCACAGATTCTGAATTTAACAGCTCATTGATAAAACTAACTCCTCATCCTTTAGTCTTGCAGATCTGATCCTTCCCCATGTTAGTCTAGTTCTTGAAACTAAATTAGAAGTCCTACTATACCTGGTATAAGTTGGCTCTACCAACTGTCTTCCTGTCTCAACAGATGTACTGTGCTAAATTTTCCACATACCAGTGAGGAATCTACAGAAGTGAAGGTTGTTCATTTGTCAGAGGCCATTGTGTGTGCTATGATCATTCCTCAGATGTATATTCATCATAATTGACTGACTTTTTTCACCCCTGAAATCTGTTATAGAGAAACAGTCATAAAGCTCTTGAAGTGCTTTGAGTGCTGTCTTCCTGAAGGGAATAGGGCAGCTCTTGCACACCTTGCTGATGCAAACCTACAAAGGTCTTTTCATATCTTCTTATGTGAAGGGGAAGAAATAGTGCTAGCCTTTCTGACCTGATCCTGCCATAACCAAGAGAAAGGACGGGTGAATTTAGGCTTACTTCAGATTGTCAGAATACTGAAGTTAGTTGATGTAGTTGTTATTTGAGAGGTAAATGAGCGTGCTGCCTGCCAAAGATCTGTGGATAGCAGCATTCCTTTCATGGAGAAAAGTGAAAGGTCACCCCAAGGTGCCTGGAGTGGGTGGATATGATGTGAAATGTGCTGGAGAGCGTGCAACAGAAGGAGTTGTGGGTTGTATGTGGGTTTGCTAAGTATGATGGCTGTATGAGTAAGTCTCAATTAAAACTAATGTGGTAAAACTGTAGATCATGAGAAGATCTTACTTGATCCAGTTCGTGGATGTTTTGTTGTGTTTTTAAGGTAACAGTGTTTGACCTGAGATTGACGTAAAAAAGCAGCTGGACTGGTTAGATTGCTGGCGATCAACATATGAATTGACATTTTTTTTCTGCTCTCCTTTGTATGCATGTGTACATTAATTTCTCCAGGTTCTTGTCTTTATTTCCCTTACTTTGATTGGTTTCTACTGTATTTATAGCTGGCTGCATTACCTAGCTCGGGTTCAGTCTCAGTCGCAGTGAGGTTGGGAAGCAGTGCCCTATACCTGGTGTTCTCCTGTGTAAAGTATGCACAGTTTCTGCTTGGACAGTAGGGTTCTTCTCACTCTTGTTGGCCTTGAGGAATTTTGAATTGCCAGTTGAACACTGGCTTGATTGGGCCACCTGTAACAAGATTTTTTCTTGTGACACTTATTCACTCATGCAACTTTTGATATTAGTAAGGTGGATTCAAAAGCTTTGTAATTTCAAACTCAAGCTACAGCAGAACTCAGTGCTGTATGAAATTCCTAAAGCTATGCCTGCTGATGTTGTTTTGTTGGGTTGTTTTTTAGTTCAATGCAGTCATTAATCTCTCTAATGTAACTTTATTTTTTCATAGCTTCCACAGTTTCTCCTCCTACCACTGTTACTACGCCCAATGCCACTGTAACACCTACTTCCAATGTCACTGTAGCACCCACCAACGCCACCAACGCGACCACAACCACGGCGTCTTCCAACGTGACCACAGCATCTTCCAGTGCTACCACGGCGTCTTCCAATGCTACCACAGCCACTTCTGCCACCACAGCTCATACTCCTATAGGTAATTCAGAACTCAGAATGGCAGGAAACTAGGAACTGGGGAATAACACAAAAGACAGGGGCTTCTTCCAAAGGTCACTGTAGTAGCTTTGCTACTGAAAATCTGATGTGCAGAATGCATAAAAGGGTCCAAGGTTTGGAAGAAGAGGATCTTAGAAAACTCTTAGTTATGTTGGCAGGAAGCATTTTCTGTGTTAAAAATTGGCTCAGTGGTAATTGAATTAGTAATTGTCACTAATTATGAATTCTTAGGAATTTGGGTGGGGTTTTTTTGTTTTTGTTTTTTTCCAAAAATTTCTCTGCCGTCTCTACAGTGAAATTCCTTTTAAAAAAGTCAACTAATCTTTAAAGACTTGCTGATCGAGGGATCTGTGAGGTAACAAGTTGGTACTTGATTAGGCTCAGAACAGCCTAATGTACAATAGGGTGATTAGCTTTGAGTAAACCCACAGATGCTGACACTTGTCCCAGGCACACAGTGAAATACTGATTAATTTTTAGTAATACTAATCTTTAGGGGAGGGGGAGAGGTCAGAGACCCAGCTTACAGGGCTTGATTATGAAAGTTTATAGGAGACAGTTTTGTTTTAGGTGAGTGGTTTTATTCCAGCAATGGCATTCACACTTAGTGTTTTGGGGACAGGAGAAGAAAGAGTGTGTATCTCCTGTCTACAGGTATTACATCAAGTACTTTTTTAGTACAATTAATACTAACTGATTCTAACGAAAATTTAATGAAAGTCCTTTGCCTTGATGCAGATTCTCAGTTGTCTTGAAGCAGATCTATTAATTCTTGTTCAAATACCAGCATTTATATGAGTGCTTAAAAGAAAAGTCGTTTTGTCTGAACAAAGAATCGCTGATCTGTGGAGAACCTTGAAATATTTGGGTAACAGTAGTATGCAAGTTTGAAAATAATCCTTGTTGCAGAAACTTGGCTTAATGCCAGGCAGCTCACCACCTAAATTGTGTGGGATACAGACTGAGGGCAAAGCTTATCCTTGTTAAAGCAAAACAGGAAAAGTCATTTGTGTAGGAACTTCAGTGCTTGCAAACTTTACCTTGGAGTTTATGGTGTGTACATACTGTCTTCTCTCAAACAGCCAACGTCACCAATGCAACTACTCATGCTCCTCCACCTAAAACTACCGTGACTTCAACCACCACGACAGCCACTACTGCAGGTAACTCCACAACTGCCATAATTAAAGCAATAATTGCTTAGAAATCAGTGTCACTTTAGGAGTGTTGTCTTGAAAGACTCACCAAGTGGCACCATTAAAGTAGTATTGGTATATCTGTTGTTATCACTTCTAACTTTATGGCAAGGCTAATTTTGTTAAGGTGATGTATGCAAGTAGCAACGTTATATAGTCTGAGAAATAGAACTAATTAGTGAGATATAAAAAGTCAGAAACATGTTGGTCAAATGAGATCAGCTGGATGATTTTAATAGTGTGGTTGGAAGTCCCTTGTTAACTCCCCTGTCTTTGGGAGGTGATATTTTGTTTTTGCAGCATAATAATGGAATGCTTTTTTTTGTTGTTGTTGTTTTTGTTAAATGAAATTGTGCTACAGTGATGAGAATAAGCTGAAGTATTTTATTTCCAAGTCAGTCCTAAATATACCATTTCATGAAAAGGTCTCACAAAGTAAACCTCTTTAAAACTATCCATCAGCAGATGGCTGTTATTTCCAGCCTTGTATTTGTGACTTCAGCTGTTTTTTTTAAGGCTAGCTCTTGGGGTAAAGTACAATAGATGGAAGATAGCAATTTATGTTAAATTTAAGCAAAAAAAAACCCAAACAAACTGGATCAAGGAGCAGTGGCTGGAAAATGTGTCTTGAATGTGGGCAATCAATAATATATTCTATGTAGAGGAAGAAGGCTTTGGCTTTTTGAAGTACAAATAAAGTCCAGCTGGGTATTGCTCAGTTTTGAGGTCCAGAGCAGTTTGTCTATAAATAGCCTCTGGCCTTGTATAAACAGCATTTAATCAGAATTTCAGTACCAGTAATCTAAATTCAGATGCTGGCATGGCTTCACTTTTGATTAATTTTTTTTTTCTTATTGGTGCTTTGATATTTTAAGTAATGCTAATACAAGGAATCCAGCACTAAAATCTGTAAAACTGTTGTGAGCATTGTGCACTTACAGTTTCTAATTTGGTGTTTAACAGGTTCAAATACTACTGTGGCTCCTGTACCTGTTTCACGCAAATCTACGTTTGATGCTGCGAGTTTCATAGGTGGAATTGTCCTTGTTCTGGGTCTGCAGGCTGTTATTTTCTTTCTGTACAAATTCTGCAGATCTAAAGACCGAAATTACCACACGCTTTAGGACCTGCCCCTTGGTAATGGACTAGTAGCCCAACACCTGTAGTTCACTGAACCAAAATATTTTCTGTTGCTCGTGGAAGACAGCAGTTCGTAATATCCTTTAAATCTCTAAAAGAAGACTTCAAATGAATATTTTTGCAACATTATACTTGGCAAGAAGTGATATGAATCTCTTCAACAGGATTACTTGCAGTATGCTGCATGGGTATTAATGGCTGTTTTATTTTCCTTTAGTGGCTGCTGATTTGGGACTTTTCTTGATATGCCAAACATAGAATGTTCAGAGATTCTTACTCAGTGGCAACACTGTCCAGTAGACAATCTTAAAACTACTTATTCTGAAGGCTAATATAAACAACATCTGATACAGTATCCCTTCAGTTTTATCAAGATGTGAATTATTGGTGACTGATTTCAGGGAGTGAAATACCATTTGTAGTAGCTTATGGCTCTTACAGTGTGTTGCTAGAAAGATGGACAAAAATGTAGAATTAGATAATGTCTTAAAAGAATAGCATAACCCTTTTTTTTTTTCATACAAGAATTAAAGTTGCCTCATAAAATACTTCATTCCAAACAGAATTCCTATGCCATTTCCAATTAATGTTGAGGGTGGATGTAGGAATAATCCTTCTAATGGGGAAATAAATATTAGTGCCTTAAAAGACTAAATTTCAGTAGGCTGTAAGCATGTCCCAGCTATATCAAAGATAAGTATAAAAACTTTTAAGTGTTAACTTTACATAGGAATATAGAATACAAGTGACTTGAGCATTCCAGTTAAAAAAAAATTCCTTAGAATGACTGTCCCTTAGTGATTTTGTTTTAGAGTGAGGAGTACGGTACAGCGATGTTCAGCCACAAACCAAAGCTTTGGCTTGTTTACCTTTTGTTCTGGCTTACAAAGACCAACCATAAAACTAGTGATAAAATTCATTTCACTCCCTGTATGAAAAGGCCACAGCTCACATTTATACTTGAAATACTGATGTTTGGGAAATCCCGATGTTTTTGTTATTCAAACGGTTCTTAAAACTCATTGCGATTACTTTCAGGAATTTGGGTTGTTGTTTTTCTTTATTACCCTCCTGTATGTCTGCTTGCTGAGGGAGCAGTTAAGGGTCATTCAGAGTATCTGCTCATTTGATCCTAGTCAGGATTGCTGTAATCCTGGGACCACAGGCTACACCTTTTTTCTGTCCCTTCTCTCCTTCCTGGCTTCAGGTTCATGTCACCTTGCGGTGAACTAGTTAAGGAAATCTATTCAGCCAAATAGTTCAGGGTTTTTTTTTCCTTTGGCTGGATCAGCCATGTGATCTGAGTATCAAAGGTACGTCATCTCCAACGCAGACTGACTTGAGCACCTGTGAAAACCCACAGGAAAAATGGAAGTAGAGATAAAATCAAGTGGTGGAGGTAGCACATAATGCATAGCTTCTGATGATATCCCCTGATCATCAGTTTTGGGATAATCTGTAGTACTGTCTTACTAGCTCTGACTTGACTGGAATTTGGCACCCAATACAGAAATAGCATTGATTGCAGATAATAGTCATGGCAGTGGGACTTGAATTATGAAGCAAATTAAGTGCTTTTCAGTTGGAAACTTGAGGTGTACAGTGTTGCTTTCTTGTGTTCTTCTAGTTTGAGTGGCATTGTTTCTATTGTGCTGCATAGAAAACTCAAATTGCTACAAAGTGCAGAGGTTACTCACCAGTACTGTATCTTTGAGTTCATTAGCTTTTGGTTTTCTAAACAAAAATAAGACAATCAGCTCAGGTTTATGAAAACAGCAATGAGCAGCCAGTTTTCAGCAACAGTATGTGTGTGAGTTAGATGGTATATCCTTGGCCTTATTGTGAAATCACTTAAATCTGTCCTTTCCCTATCTAAGAACTATTTTACATTTATTTGTAGAAAAAAAACTCCATGAGCTTGTATTCTGTGCTTTGAAGTGAACAAAATACTCTTTTGAAATATGACAGTTTGCCTTCAGCTCAGCAAAGCAAACTATAGCTAGTATACAACTTTTGGCCTCAAAGGGCTCTTTTGGGAAACTTGCAGAAAAGTCCTACAGAACACTTCATAGCATGGAAAACATTGCCACAAAAATGTTGCTCTGTAAAATGTTGCTGAAATGCTTATTCATGAGCTTTGCTAATCCTGATTTAGGTTGCTGATAAAGTATGCTGGTAAAGCAAACTAAAAATAATGTTTGAAGTGCCTTAAAATTGCTTACTTGTTTGCCTCAAATTTTGTTTTAAAGGGTAGAAGGGATATCTTGCCTTAGTTACTAAATTTGTTGTGGTGCCAGCAATTGCTATTTTCCAAGACGTTAGGAAACCCAGGATCTCTGACAGGTACAAATGCCTATCTGAAAAACTCAAGTTTGTGCTGTATCAATTTAGTCACATTCTGGAAGATCTGCACTACACACCTCTTGCTCATAAGCCTTGCCTGCAAGGTGTAATTCCACAGTTCAGAGTTGTGGCTTGAATTGTTTCCCTTTTAGTTGTTTGTGGGGAGGGGAGGCTGGGTTATACATCTTCACCATGTGCTTGGCTGCCTCACTGTCGAAAGTAATTACTCCTTTGTGAAATGCAGTATCAGCTGATGTGTGCTGTGTACTAGCAAAAAACCTGAAGTAACAACTTGCAGTTTTTCTTGGCCTTGTATTTTGAAGTGGAAGGTAGCTCATAGATCTGTAGTTGTACTTGCCCCTAAATCAGTTTTAGGCACTGAATCGTAGTGACTCTTCAAGTTATCTGGCTTTTTCTTGAAGCCAACTTGTGCAAATATCAAGCTGTTACCTTAAGAATGTTCTCTGCAAGTGTTGCTGTAAAAGTTTGTATCTTCAGTAGAAGAAAACTGAAGCAGTTGTAATCGCAAAACCAAACTGATAAATAAAATCTGTTGAATGGAATTTTACCTGTGAACTTTCTTTAATGTGAGCAATCCCTGAGAGGAATGTCTGCTTGATGACTTGGAGGTGAGCTCTTTCTAAAGCTCTTTGAGCCTTATTTCTTTTCTCATTGCATAGAACCATGGAGTGGTTGTGATTGGCAGGGACTTTGAAGATCATCTAGTTTCAACACCCCTGCCTTGAGCTGGAGCACCTTCCACTAGACCAGGTTGCTCCAAGGCCAGGTTGGATGGAGCTTTAGTGTTTCCAGGGATGGGGTATCTACAGCTGCTCTGGGCAGCCTCTAGACTCACTCCTGCAGGTCTAATGGATGCAGTACTCGAGGTGAGTTCTCACAGGAGCAGGGTGGAGAGCGAGAATCGCCTTCCATGACCTGCTGATCACACTTCACTTGATGCACCCCAGGACACAGTTGTTGTTTAGGGCTGTGAGAGAACATTGCCAGCTTGTGTTGAGCTTTTCGTTGACCAAAACATTCAAGTCCTTCTGCTCAGGGCTGCTCTCAGTCTATTCACTGCCCAGCCTGTATTTTTGTGATTGTACTGACCCAGATGCAGGACCTCCACGGCACCACACAGCCTGGTGTCCTTGGCAAACTTGGTGAGGGTGCCCTTGATCCCAATGTCCGTGTCACCGACAAGGATGTTAAACAAAGTGCTGGTTCCAGTTCCGAGTCCTGAGGACACCTCTCATCACTGGTGTCCCCTTGGACATGGAGCCATTGACTGCAGCTCTGAGTGTGGCCATCCAGCCAATTCCTTATCCACCCAATGGTCTGTCTGTCAAACCCACATCTCTCCAGGTCAGAGACAAGGATGTCATGTGGGACAGTGTCAAATACTTTGCACAGGTCAAGGTAAGTGATGTCTGTCACTCTTCCTTCACCAACCAATGCTGTAACCCCATTGTGGAAAGCCACCAGACTGGTCTGGCATGATTTGCCCTTAGTGAAGCTGTGTTGGCTGTCACCAATTGCCTCTTTATTTTCTGTGTGCTTTAGCACAGATTCTGGGAGGATTTGCTCCATCTTCTTGCCAGGCACCAAGGTGACACTGACCAGCCTGTAGTTCTTGGGCCTTCCTTTTTTCTTTTTGTTTTAAAAATGTGTTTACATTTCCCCTTTTCCAGTCAGTGGGAACTAAACCTGACTACTGTGACTTCTCAAATATGATGGACAGCAACTTCATCTGCCAGTTCCCTCAGTCCCCACATGCCAGGGAATTTATCAGTATGCTTGAGCAAGAGAACAGAGGGTGTGCAGTTCTGTGGTTGCTGACTGACTGAAATGATAACCAGCTCTGGGGGAAGAAACCTCAGTTTCACATCATGACCTTGATGCTTATGTGGGTAGTGTATCAAGTATGAATGTGTATTGACATGATTCAATTGTATATGATGAGAAATCACAGAAAATTTAGCTGTAGTTCTGGAAAGGCTGTATGGGAATGAAGGAAACCTAGACCTTCCTGATGTTATTAAAATTTATATGCCTACCAGAAAATCATCCATCTGCTGCACGCAGTTATGGGCTGAATTCAGTTTTTCTTACAATGAACCACTGAAAGTCTGTGTGCAGTGGTTTATCCCTGTAGTACCAGTCTGTGTTATTGCTGCTCTTTGAAGACTATCTCCTGTAGGTAAAACATTTTTTCTAAAATAATCTTTGAATTTTGCTATATTGAGTAACATTTGAGGTGTTTTAACAAGAAGCTATGATTACTGGAGACAGCCCTTCCCTTTTTGCTACTGCAGTGGCACATAAGTGCTTCATACTGATGCTATTGCTCTACTTCCAGTTTGGCATTTGGTTTCTGGAGTGTGCTAAAATCACATTTGATGGCTTCTCTAGTGGCAACTGACCCTGGATAGTTAACACTCACCTTGTCCTTCATTTATTGCATGCCTTAAAGAAAACTCATGTTATTTGATAGCTGATTCCACAGCATTCTGGGAATAAAGTTACTTGTTTCAATGTAGCAGCAAGCATGCATGAATTAAAGCTTGCTTCAGTAATGGTGAAGGATGTCAGCCCTATTCTAGGAAACCTGTATCTGTACATACTGCAGCATTTCTAATACAACTTTGAGCTCTTTTAATCAGTGTTTAACCAATTAAATACTGTTAAATTTTGCCTGAATTTAATTCTAGATCTTAGTTACTTATAAAAATAGTGCTTAAGTGTTTGATTGTTTGTGTTCCCAAGCATCCAAGCATGTGGATGATGCCAAAAGGCACATAGATTAGTATTGTCACTGATCAAAAGCTGCAGTACAATTAGTTGCATCTCTGGAAGATACTCTGAGTCTTTTTTTGGCTAGGCTATAAAAGCAAGCTTTTTTCCATGTAAGATAAATGCAGATATACTTATGAACATTTTCTTCTAGGTAGTGTAGCATTGTGGAAGGAGCTGCACTTCTTCCCCTTTCTAGGTGGAGAGCAGAGAAGATGCTGGGGCAGGTCAAGACAACACTTTTGATGAGTCATCTTTAAACAGACATGAAAGGTTTAGTGTGCAAGCAGCAGCCTCTGGGGGTGAGAGCACTGCATTGGGCAGGATGTGGTAGGCAAGGGTTGCAATAGGAAAGCAGTTAAAAAAAATCAAAACAGCAGACATCAATGTTTTTCTCTGAGCACCTAGCTGTGTTTTGCACCACCGTGTTCCAAGGTTACCACAGTCAAAGGAAGCCTTTTCGTTTTAACTGATGTCCTTGCCTTTCTGTACTTTGCTGCACTGTCTGTGAAGGGAGGACATGAAGTGCTGCTCTTGCTCAGGAGGGAGTTCTGCATCACCCAGTACCTAAAATGGATTAGCAGATTGAATGACTGGAGCTGGCATTGAACACCACATCCAGATGCATTGAAGTACAAGTGCACAGCACTGGAGTATTACTGCCTCTCTTTGATTTATGTATGTTATTCTTCTCTTACTTCAAGGTTGCCAGTTCAGTGGTATTTTCTAAAATGACCTGGAATTATTTTAATATACATTTAGATTTAGTTTTGGACCAGCCTTTGTTGCTGTAGCTATGTGACGACAATAGGAAGAGACTTTTCATTTAGGTGTAGTAATACCCTGTCTGCTGTTCTCTCCTTCCATCTGCTGGGCACCTGGAAGAATAAGTAACATATAAAAAATGTCATTAATCATGGCACAGTATTAAAAAAAAATTCTCTCTTAGACCGTTGCTAACTAAATACCTTCTTCCTACTCCCTTTCCTTAGTCAGTTTTTGGAACTTCTTTTCCCCATTTACTAACAATGCATCTTGTCACCTTGCTCTTGAAGATAAATCTTCAAAGGGCTTTGACTTATTGTCCACATGAAACCTTCCTGGGTCTGTATACAAATCACAGCTTGCAGACTAGCAAAACATTTGCTCATTCTGCAACCATATCAGCTGATTATCAATGCCATCATTACTTACTGACTTTTGGTCTTAGAGTGTTTCCTCTTTTGTCGTCACTGCTTCCTGGGTCAAAATTAAAAGGATATTGCTGATAATGCTGACAGCTTGTACTTGAGTTGCAAAACCTGAAGAGTTACTAACGCAGAGTTAAAGTAGAGCTCAAGTAAATGCAGAAGTTGTTGTTTCTGACCTCTAAGAAAAGTGTTAGGGTAAAGGGGGAAAAAAAAAAGAACAAACCCCAAGTTGTGAACATTCAGCATAGTATATTTGAATAATACATTGCTTAGTCTGCAAAAACCTTTTCATGGATGATCTTGACAGAAGGTAAGACAAAACACTTTTGCAAATAGTTACAACTACTCACAAAATCTGAAATTTTCTGCAATTGTTGCAGCTCACCCCATTTCCTTTCAATTCATAGTAATGAATGTATCAGCATTCATTCCTGCAGCAAGAGACATCTCAGTGGAGCAGAAGATTCCTGCTGTCACAAATCTACTTTATTATATGAGACTATTTTCCCCACAATTGTGTCTTTTCTGGTCCTGTTGAAAGCCAAGATTAAAAGGTGTGGAAAGGTGTTAAAAGGTGAAAATCTGTTCCCAGTGACACTGAATTCCCTAGTGAATTCCAGTCTTCAATTTAATTTCTGAAAAAAGAGATGCAGCCCCTTAGTACCAATCCTTCAGCTACCAAGAAAAATCCCCACTGACTCAAAGGCTCTGCTTGCTATCAGCTTTGATATGATTTAGCCCTGATTAATATCTGTGTGATGTGATTGTACTGCTTCCTCACCCTGTGTTAGCATCTCCCACTAACTTTAGCTAAAAAGATGAGGGTGTTTTTGCAGTGTATCTGTAATTCTGCATTTAATATGTTAGTTGAGACACTTCTCAGATATGATCCAAGATGTTAGCTGTGGTTAGCTGTTTCTGGCATTATTTCAGGGTGCATGCCCAAGGGACTCTGGCCTTCTGCTGAAGCAGCAGGAGAGCAGCTGGCAGCTGGCCAGAGTGCACAACGACCCAGTCTGGCCAGATGTTCCAGGTGTCCACACATTCTGTAGCAGGGGCTTGAGAGGCATCCCTACACAAACATCACATGAACCCAGAAACAAGAGCAGCAACACAAGAGGACAGCAAGAAGAAGGTGTGAAAGTGAAAGGAAAGGGACTGGAGAAAATACCTAGAGGACATGGCTCAGACTGCTAATCTGTAGATTATTCTTACAAACTGGCTGAAGTCTTAGTCCACCTGGGCAATTCCTGAAGTTGACATGATGTATTTCAAAAACACATTTGCCTTTACAGTCACAGCACAGTTATTGCACGTAAGAGTTGCCCCCTCCCCCTATATAGATAGATCTGGCCAGGTACTATAGCTCTGAAGTCAGGTCAGTAGCACACTGCAATCAATTTAAAGTAAAGACAAACCTTTACATGATGAAAGCCTGGATTGCCTTATCAAAAGTACTTGTGTAAATGCTTTTAAAAAATAGCCATTTAATATTGACTTATTATCTGGAAAATTACTTATACTATATTCTACTACTTCATACTATATCCTTATAGTGTGTTTGTACTGTGGGACAGCAGCTGGGCAAACTTCCTTCTACCTTTTTGAAATGGAAAAAAAATCAAAACTTCACAGTATCCATTAAATATTAGACATAGGAATAAAAAAGATCACAGGTGAAAAGGTAGCTACAATACATTGCAGGGTTTTTGATGAATTTCAGACTACCGGTCTAGAGTTTGATGGCACTCCTGTGCTGAGCACAGAGAAATCCGAGCTCCTCAGACAATTTTTCCAGCTCTGCATCGTCTTTAACAATAGTAACTCACTGCAGGAGAAAAGAAAATCTCCTATCACAGCTGCTCTTCTTGTGCTCAGTGGCATCAATGTGACTTACAAGTTTTGCACCAACTCTTCCCCTGATTTTGATTGGCTTAAAGCCAGAGAAACCAAGTATATTTGTGCATTAAGTAAAGATAGTTCCCATTTCTTGATTTTCCCAGATTTGCTTTGTGTCTTGTCTTCAGCAGTGTGCTAATGAGCTTTTCCCAATTTCCTGCAGCAGAAACAGCTAACATTTTCCTGCAGGAGGAAACTGTAATTAAATTTGTTGTACTTTATACCCTTCATAGCATAGAAATGGATCTTGAAAGATCATTGGAGTTTTTTTTTCTGCGTAGTTAACTTACTAGGAATTTGGGTACTGCCCATCAATTTTTCTGCTTGCATTTGTCAGACTGACAAGATTTTCATAACACAGGAAAAAAGCAAACTTCAGACAGGTAGGGGTAGAAACCCCTAAACAAGCTTTAAAAACTATATGAATTAAATAAGCATTGCCTTTAAAGGATACATAATAAACAGCTGAGAAGAAAGATTTCTGTTAAAAGGTTTAAATTCCAGGTTAATTCAATTAAGGGCTAGAAAGCTGTCACTGCTGTCTTGAAAGCCTCTAAAAAACTCCTGCAGTCATAGGCATATATAACTAACTGAATTACAAGGATGCAGTCTTGACTGCCCCACATGGTTTCTAAGTAAGCTGTTCCAAGAACAGCACCACTACTGAAGCCTGATTTCCTATCACTTGGGATCCTTTGTCTCCCAGTTGCCTCCCCCACTAAATGCAGCTCTCCTTTTATTTCCCATGATATCCCTACAAAGCAAAAGACAACACAAATTATGATTTAAAGTTATTAACTGGGTGTGTTGTGCTGCTTCAGCAGCTGTGGTGTCAGAAAGCATAGATATGGCTTTTCAGTTATCTGACTTTTCCTGAAGGTTGGTTTTGGCCTTTCTCCTCTTCCTAAATGCTTTCATTACAGAGCAGGTTGTCTCCTCTTTTATGTTTGGCTTAAGTTGCCTAATCCTTCAAAGGTTAAAGAGGTATTCAGAGACATGGACACATAACTCACAACCTGTCTTTACCTGCAGTCACATTCCTCCAAGCTGGAAACCACAGCTTCCAGATCATCAACTTGACATTGCAGTTCATCAACCTGTCTCCCATTTTAAACTGCACTCTCAGGTTAACTGAATTTGTATCTTAAAGGTGGTAAAGGGATTCATGGCAGCAACAAAAATTCATCATCTGATAGCTCTGCCTCAGAGCAGGGGCCTAGATTGAAACAGAAAAATCTTGCCTTGTGCACTCAAGTGAATGAGTTCTCTCTGGCTGGAATGATCCATAATTACAGCTTTGCTAAGCATACCTATAATCCTTCTGAATGCAAAGTACAGCATGAATAGTGCAAATTAACATTCTCATTATTGTTTAATAGGACATCTGGGTTTCAGGTTGCTGGAGGAAGATAAAAACAATAAAGAGGCCTTTTTGTCACTGTCCTCTGTAGGTAACCCTAATTAGACAAGGCCCTACTTTGATTTTCAGGGCAAAGGTGTATGGAAAAAACCAGCACCTCTTCCCTCACCTCTCACACAGACTGTAATTTGCTAACTAACTTTATATTTGAGGTTTTTTTTGTGTTAATGACCACATAGGTGCTAGGACTGTTGTGTGGCAATAAAACCATGGGCACTGCAGTTACCCTTCTCTGTTCTGCTCTCCTCAAAGGCTGATACAGCTGTTGACATCTCTGATCTTCTGAAGGGTTATTTTTTAAACAAAGCAAACCAGTTCAGAGCCCCATCAAAGGCAGACACCTATGAAATCAGTGGCCTCGTGTCTGCACCGACTGCTGTGGCTGTGTAAAAGTCTCTCATATGATTTTGTTTAGAAAACATGCCAGAAGCCTGAGAAATTATTTCTAGCAGAATGGCATTTGTCATCCTGACTCTGGAAAACAAACAATTCATGCTTTCACCTTGATGCTGGAAAAGATTGAAGACAGAATATATTTTGCTCAGTTTAGGGGAGAGGCATTCAGATACACTTAGAAAGCTTTTTTCTCAATAGACCAAGAAAGCAAGGGTAAGGAGGCTTTTGAGGCAGCAAAATTGTCAGTAGATGGATGCACCTAGTTAAAGAGTAATCAAGTAGTTTCCAAACAGTATTTTTTTCCTGCAGGCTATGCTACAAAAGAAGCACTGCATATTTCACACCCAAGAGCCTACTCTACCAACTGTGCTAAACACAGAGATTGTATTTACTTGGCCAAAGCAGTTTTTAAATTGAAGTAGTTAAAGCTCTACAGCACCTTTCACATGGAGACAATCTTAAGAGTGGATCTGATTTCAATTACACTAAATCAATGATTAGCAAATATGCACTAAAATTTAGACTCAATACATCAGTTCAGTACAATGGCATAGCTTTTGTGAAAATTAATGCCTTTTTTTGAGGTCTGGCTGGATCAAAGCAGTTCCCTTCCCAGTACATTCATTTGGTAGTCCAGAGTTTGGGGAACAGTGTTGTAATGTGTAAGTGTGAAACAATGTGAAACAGAGGTAAGGGCAGAGAGTTCATGTCCAGTGCAGAGTAGATAAAACCAGAGGACAGCAGTTTGTCAGCTCTGCAGCACTGGTGTCAAAGCCCTGCCTGGAAAATGTCCCAGGCACTGCAGGCCCAGGAACATGGCCCCAGCAGGGAGCCAGTGTCCAAGCGAGGCTCCAAAGTTCCTTGTTCAGCCTGGTGATGAGAATGGTCACTATGGCAGAGGGCTGGGGAACATCCAAGTCCCCCAGAACTACCAAACCCAGCCAGCTGCTTTAGCTGCACCACCCTCAGTCTCCCCAGGGCTGCCAGCATGTTCTGTGTGACATTGCACACTCATTCCCTCTGCACCAGCACCTCACACAAATTCTTGGGCAGTAACCTCTTCAGTATGGAGAATACTGCTCACTTTCTAGAGAAAGGATACTGACCCAGGGTGAACAGGATGGCCCTGAGAAGTAGCAGAAAGACAATCATAGAATCATAAAATATCCAGATTTGGAAGGGACCCATCAGTATCCTTGAGTCCAACATCTGTCTGCTCAGTACCATCCTCAAGAGTCACACCCTGTACCCAAGAGTGTTGTCCAAACACTTCTTGAACTCTGTCGAGCTTGGTGCTGTGGCCACTTCCCTGGGGAGCCTGTGCCAGTGCCCAACCACCCTCTGGGTGTAAAACCTTTTCATGATATCATACCTAAACCTCCTCTGACACAACTTCAGGCCATTCCCTTGTGTCCTGTTACTGATCACCAGAGAGAAGAGACCAGAGTCTGCCCCTCCTCTTCCCCTCAGTTGTAGACTGCAGTGGGTCTCCCCTCAGTCTCCTCCAGGCTGAACAGACCAAGTGACCTCAGCTGCTCCTCATACAGCTTCCCCTCAAGGCCCTTCATCTTTGTAGTTTCCTTTGGGCACTCTCCCATAGTTTAATATCTCTCTTACGTTGTGGTGCCCAAAACTGTCCCCAGCACTTGAGGTGAGGCTGCCCCAGTGCAGAGCAGAGCGGGACAATCCCCTTTGCCCAACTGCTGATGCTTTGCTGGATGCACAAGATGCCACCAAGTGGGCCATGACCCTAAAGCCCCCAGCAGACAGCAGCTAGCACAGTGCCAAGGCTCCTTCTGCAAGACATATCCAGCACACTTACATGGCTGCAGAGAAGCTCTGAAGCTTGAAGGGACACACTCGGATATGTGGTCAGTGTTAAAACTTGAGACATCTCTTCCTTTTTTCATCTCAGCATTATGACAGTATCTACTGCATTTCTTTCTTGTCCCCTTTTTTGTTGAAGACAGTGTGTTTTAAAAGGTTTTTCAGCTTGCCTCAAAGAGGCATTTCACTCTCTGCTCTTTTTCTTCCTTCTCTTCAAACATTTTCTCCATGTTTTTAATTTTCATTGCACGGATTACTTGTCTCTTGGAAGTTCTTGGCTGTTTGTAACCACCTCTATACTACTTCCAATAGCTTTTGTTTCTAAAACATACAATTATAAACGCTTCAGAGTTAATTGCTTTATCCCAGTTCCCACATCCACCTTTTTGGTTTCCTTCTAAACCCCGATGATCAATCCTCAGATGACATGCCCAGATGAGCTGAATGAAGAGAGACCCAGTCCCATTGGTACTGAAGATAATGAAATGTTGGTAAACAAATCTGAATTATTCTAATATCTAAAAAACCCACTCAGACCTAAACCCAAAATAAAATCTGGGTTTTGAAAACAGGGAGCACATGGGAAGGGTAGGGTGAGTTAGAAACAGTATGCTGTGTTTATATCATTGCTTGTTAGAGAGAGAAGCCTCAAAACAACATTCATATGGAGAACTCATTCAATCGCAAATAAAAAGTTCAGTTGCTTCCAATTTCCTCATTCTATTGTAATTTGCTTTCTGCAACCAGCCTCAGTTCTGCATGAGAAACTTGTTTTTAAAACAGTGTATAAAAAAGGAAAGAGGGGGGAAATGAGCACAGCTTTTTCAGACATTGCTGTTTGTGCATAGTTTGTAGAGATAGACAGTATGGCTACATGTTAGAATTTGTACTTCAATCAAATGCAATGGCATCACGAGTCACCCATATCAGGACGAACCCTCCTGTACAGGCAAGGCTGGGAGCTTGCTGTTGGTAAATTCCATCATCATAATGGTAAGAAAGGAATTAGAAAGGAAAGAACCAGAAGCTGATGTTAAGAAACCAAAAGAAAACAAAACCAACAAAAACTGCTGCTAGGAAGATGACGGATAAAGTGGGTCTTCTGGAAGTAAATTGACAGCTTGTGGGTGAAGAAAACTAATTTATTAATTCCACTCTGCTGAAAAATCTGAGCATGCAGAATTTAAAGCAGTCACAGCCCAAACATTTTTCACTGGGGAGCTCTCTCAGCCTTACTAAGGTTGGCGTTTCATAGACTGATAAGCTCAGAATGGCGCAATCGATCTACCAGATGTGAATTTTTAATATCACCTTTACCTTCATTACCCTTGTACTGAAATGAGTAAGTTGGTTTGGCTAATCCATGTTTCCCAAAAAGGCTTTTTTTTTTTGATGATACTCAGTTAGCCATAGTGTCATTGCTTAATCACATTTTGAAAACATTGTTTCTAATTTCCCCTTTTTCAATTTTTCTGGCCTCAACTTTGAAGCTTCACCTTTCCCTAAGTATTTTTTAATGTCTGATCTTCTCCCTCAACATAATTATCTGTAGATTGTAGGCATGCCACTCTTCTTTCAGATAAGCTAAACAGATTGATCCCTCTGCTAGAAAGCATTTCCTGCAGCCCTCAAATAATTTTTGGAACTCTTCACTGTACTCCCTCAGTTTTTTTTCCTCATCTGTTTTATGTAGTACACTCTGGAGCTGGCAGCAGTATTTCTGTGTTATGCAGAGAGCTACAAACTCTTTTTTACTATATCTGCACTGCTCTCCTTTTTATAAACTGAGAGGTTGCAGCATCCATCTTTTCCAGTACCACTCTACACAGCCAGTCATGTGTTCAATTCCCTGTCCTGTCCAGGGATGCAGTCACCCAGCTCCACACAAGTCCTGCTTTCTTCTATTTCTTCATCTAAGCAGGCACTGAAATACCTCTCAGAGGGAGAACCAAGTTACTGAGTTATCGGTGTAATTTTCAGTAACTCCTGAGAATCCTGCTCTGCCCACATCATTATTCACTGTATGTGCCGTATCAAATTCACTAACATTTCTCCCCAAATATGTCATTGGTTATTTTTATAATCTATAATTTTATATTTATTTCCAAGCCACTGACAAAAAATGTATACTGATAGCTCTGCTACCAACCCTTGTAGAAACACATCAGAAACCACCTAAATTTAATGAAAATGCTGCATTTTTATATGTCAAAAAAAAAAAAATCTAGCTCTCAATCAATTTGGCATTTTTATTTATATGGTGTAATACTGAAATTTAAAATACAAAATTTATGTGCAGCTAACCCACACAGCCCTTCCAAATATATATTACATCTCTAGCATAATGTTTATCTATCTAACTTGTAATTTTATCAGTGGAATGAAATGAGGTTTGTTTGACAAGACTTATTTTCTATATGGTAATGTTGCCTGGCATTAAGTATATTGCAAGTGAAGAGCGTGCTTTTCAGTCTGACTTTGAGGAATGGGGCATTTCAGCATGTGCAGCCATGTGTAGAAGTGAAAGGCAGCTTGCTGGCATAGTGATATATCCATGAAGGTGTTCAGATTGAAAAAAAGCCCAACCAAAAAAACCATCTAATTAATTTATTCCGGTTTTAATGGCAACGTCCTGAATGTTCCCTTGAAATTTAATGATTGGGTAGAAGACTAATGACCTCAAGATCTGTAATTTTTTTTTTTTTTTAATCTGTGGAATAAAATATTAGTAGTGTGTTTTGCACTACTAAAACATACATCCAGCACTGTTGATGACAGATGTAAATGTAGTGCCTGTAGGTGTCATTTTGGTATGTGACTCAAACCTCTTCCAAGATGCTACAGTTTTTTCCTTCGTTTTCTCTGCCTGGGATGGTGAGGACTCCCAGACAAATACATTGTTTCAATGCCATGAAATGCACATCCAGCTCCGGTAACTGTATTATGTAGTTAGTTTTTAATCCATTTCTCTCACAGAATAACAGCAGGCAAATTGCTCAATAAAGCAAGTGAGATGGAGAGGAGAATTCAGATACCAGTTTACGTAGCCATTTCTTTAGCTTGACAGAGTCTGCTTGAGATTTTGCAAGAACCTTCCTTACAGACATGAACTGCCTCTCAAATGAAGCACCATTTTGACACTTTCTTGTTTTTAAGAGCTTCCCATAAATAGAAAGCACATAACAGAAACAATATGAGAGCAGTCATTTTCTCTCTTTTATGGAGAAGTGGGTTTCTGGAAAGGTAAATCTCTCAGAGAGTTTTGAGTAAACTGGGATTGAATTGTTCCTGTCTTCTAACAAAAGCTGGACCATTTATAAGGCAGAGATGGGAAGAGGATGGACAAGAGGGATCCCCTAAAGGGGAAAATGTAAGATGGTGTTTCGTGTGGATACAACTGCACATCTGTAATTATATTTACATTTCAGCAATTCAAGTTATTGTGTGCAAATAAGCTCAGAGAAAAGCAAAACTTGATCTCTCATGCATTAGAAGGACTTGTCCATCTACTAGTATGTTTATCCCTTTGTTGTCTCTAAAGCAAAAATGTATGTGATGAAGCTTGTTTTCCTTCCAGGCAGGGTCTTTTTTTTTCTTTTAAACACAAACATAAATGTGTGTATATACACATCTCACTATGTCAGGCACAGATTCAGCAGCCCTCTCTCTCTTCCCAGCCATTTGAACTGGAAAAAGCAAGGTCCAGTTGCATCCTCTGCACTTGGAGTGGGGGACAGTGAGATACAAATTCTTAGATCTTCAGGACCATTCCAAACTCAAACACAAGAAAGCTCTGCCAGAGTGAGGTGAGCTAGTTTCTAATTTTAAAAACGCCAAATTCTCACAATAATTTTTCTCAGTTTCAGACTTTCCTTTTAAATCCTGTGAAGATGGCTCTCATTTCTTATTTAAATCCACCAATTTGCAATAATTCAATCAAATTTTGACTGAACTATTTAGTAAAATATTCTGATGATTTAGTATCTCCCTTATACAGCTGAACTAAGTCTATGCACATCCATTTTATTAAGGTTTAAAATTACAAGCACACAAAGCCCATTTTGTTTTCACCCTTTTTAAGTTAACAAATATGATCCATTCTGGCTTTCCTTAGTTTGACATGTGCAGCTAATTAGCCACTATAACAATCAATAGCCTGCTTGTCCAATCCTAATCATCTTCATTCACAGCAGCGAGCGGCTTTTCTTTCCATCCATCCTCAGTTTAATTTAGTAATTTTTGTCCTTAATCTTGTATTTCTTTAATTAAATTTATAAACCTCATGCTATGTTCTGCTTCGTTTAAGCAGATACCAATTAAGAAAAAGAAAACAAATGCCACCACTTTCCAAATAACAATCTAGTTCGTTTTCACTTCATGTCTGCCTGTCTTCCCTTTCATACCTTCTGGTCAGTTATGAAATAGTAAATTTTGATGCAGTGTCATAATTCATCTTCTGTCATAATTCATCATCTTCAATGACAGAATTAGGAATACTATAGGCTACACATACTTCCTAAACTCTTGCTTCAAGCAAGCATCAGAGATTTGTTTCACATTCTTCCCATTTGAAGACCACCATTACACCCATAAGACAGTGGGGAAAAAATTTAAAATTTTCACCTAAAATCTGCAGTTACCAAGAACTCCTATATGCTCACCATTGTTCTATGAGCCTCTCCGACCTGACCACGAATTTTGCAAAAAATTAGACATAGTAACAGGTGAAATGGTAAGGAAATATCTTCTCAGCATCTCTGAGCTTAGCAGAGAGCTGTACCTTCTGAGGGTTTTGCTTCCAACAGTTCAGAGCCTTTAGCTTACACACCAGCTTGCTAAGCCTGATATTTCTATCCTGCATGAACTGCAACTGTTCCTGTTAAAGAAGACATTGTTAAGAGTAAACCCAAAATTATTTCCCCAGGAAGCAACATGGTTTGGAAGTAAACACAATGGCAAAAGCATGCAACTCTTTATATCACTTTTTAACTTTCAAATGCTCAAACTTTGCAGTATAAAGCAGTGCAGCCCTTTGCAATAAATTTCTATTACTGAGTCTCTGGGGAAACAGGAAATGTGAATGGGAAAAAATTGAAGAAATTTAATCCAAAAAAAGCAAGCAGTGAACCCCTGCAAAATGAAGCCCTCTTAATGGTAATGAACACTATTATGCCAAATGGGGATTCTGGTTCACACTATATTCATATACTTGGTTGACTCTAATTACAGTGTCCTCAGTGAAAACAAATTTAGTAGATTCATGAAAAGTATAGTCACCAGGTTTCCTTCTTCATTGCTCCAAACAGACTTGCCCAGAGAAGCTGTGGATGCCCCAACTCTGGTGGTGCTCAAGGCCAGGTTGGATAAGGCCTTGAGCAACCTGGTCTGGTGGAGGGTGTCCCAGGCCATAGCAGGGGGGATTTGGACTAGATGGTGTTTAAGGTCCCTTCCAACCCCTTAACATTCTATGATTCAATGACTTCCTGCTGAAAACTCTTACGGAGGTTCCAGAGGACTGCTGGGGGTTCTGGCCCTCCTGGCAGAAGTGTCTCTGCAGAGAAGGTCTACCATTCAGTGCCCACTTACCCTCTTAGCCTTTGTGCCCCATATTTATTTTATCTGCAGCTGGGCTTTGGCCTTCCTAATTCCACCACTTTAGGTCTGAACTCCAATAATCCAGCTCTGTGGCCTGCCCACGTTTCTACTATTTGCAATCTCCCTTTTTGTATTTCAGTTCCTCAAGAAGCTCCTTGCTAAGGCAAGCAAGGCCAAATTTCTGCTAAACTCCCTGGTCCTCTTGCATAACAGGGTAACTGGTTACAAAATCTTCTCAGTTTTATTTAAAAATCAACCAGTTTTCCTCTGCACTTTTCCTCTCTTGGCAGTCTTTCAGGGATTCTGCCTATCAATTCCGTAAATAAGTTACAGTCCACTCTCCTGAAGTCCCAAGTCCTAAGTCTGCAGCATAATTTTGCAACCTTTCTCCTGATCCTGAAATAATTTCACAGTCAATACAGCCTCACATGGTTTTCCTTGTTTGTGAGCAGCAGAAGTAGGGATTTATCAGAGTTGGCTCCTCTAGCATTTGCTTTTAAGATATTATCACTAATGCTACCCAGGAACTGCCTCAGCTTTCACAATGCTATTTTCCCTTCCAGTACATTTCCAAATGAACTCAAAGACTTCAAATGAAAACCACTTTTCCCTATCCCTCTATAGACAAATCCATCTGATTTGTTCTCTTGACCAGGCAGACTGTCACAGATTCCCCACTGCAGTCATTAACCTTCTCTAACATTCCTGCCTCATCTGACCTTGACTCCTAGGCTGTCAGTAGTGCCTCTCCACACCCCCTCACAAGCTTTGTGCAGGGAATGAACCCCTTACACAGAACACAGTCCTCACTCCTCTTCTTCCCCGCTGATCCTTCTCAAGCACCCTGCAAGCCCCCCTGGCCGTGGTGTGCAGCAGCCCACCAGGTTCCCATGAGGTTTCTGCTCAAGCCACAGCCCTCTGCTGCATGTGAGCTCTCTTTGTGCCCCCTGCATCTGCTCACTCTCCCTTCCAAGCAGGGGCACCAAGGTCTCCCTGCAGCCTTCTCTTCCATTTCCACTGGTTCCTTGTTTACTTCTGGCTGTGCCCACCTCTCAGGTACATTTGGGGTGCTGAAAGCCCTTCTCACCCTGATGGCATTGCAGTTATACCCTGCTTTGCAAGCTTCTCTGCTTGAGAGAGCTGCAGACATATTTGCTTTAGACAGTAGTATATTGCCATTATCCATTTGATCTCATTTTTATTCACTGGCTTACTACCATAATTTCAGTACAAATTGAACTTTGCTGAGGAGGAATATGTTTGACTATAAAAGAAATTGATCTGGAAGTTGCAGCTTGGAAATAACTTTCCAGGTTTTAGTTTATAATTCCCAGAAGATCAGTTTTGGGGGCTCTTTTTCAAAACATAAAACTGAATATATTTTTTATTCTAAATAACCACTAGAGTGAAAAAGGATTCTGCCCCCATTCTTTTATGTGACCAGCTGCAGAAGAAGAAGATAAAACTCCTATCAACACATTTTTCAGGGTCACTGATACACCACTGTCTCTTCCCCCTGCCCAGAAAAGGGACAATGGCAGTACATGAAAACATTGACATTATGACTGAATGTGTGTTCACGTTTATACTTCCTCAGATCCAAGTTCAACCTCTCTGATGTTCACCTGTGTAGAAAGCACAGGTGAAAGCACAGGTGGTGGTTTCATTCAGAACAGTACGAAAGCAGAGGTTTTAAGACCCAATCCAATTCAAATACATGTGGTTATTCAGGTTCTAAGGGCCCAGCATTTTTGCACTTGGAGCACAAACACACAAAGATTTGTGACGGGAAGTCACGAATTAGCAGAGTCTAGTAATGGATCGCCTCCAGCTCTTCACCCAACCCATGTCCCAGGCAGAATGCAGTAACAGCAGCAGCCAGCTCAACCAGCACATTACCCTTGTCTTTGTTTACTGACACACAGATGTATTTCCTTGCTCTAGAAAAATGTTCTTTCAAGTCACCATTATTTTCGGTGGAGCCAACCTTTTCCTTCAGATCAATCATACTGCTGACTCGTCCCTTCTCACTTCACTGCTGATTTCAAACACTCGTTGCTCAGTGCTAAGGCAATAGACATCCGACTTTCCCTGCAATTACAAACCAAACCTGTGAGAGATGGAGTGTGCACATATGGGAAAGCAACGTTCAGAAGATTTCAAAAGTCTCTCAACTACGACCAGATGGTCTTTCTTCTTTACTATTTTCCTAGAATCAATGTACCAGGAAGACAGAGCAATATTCTTCTTGCCTCCAGGCACTAAAAAAGTGGAATTTTAATTGTGTCATTTGCAGGCAATCTATTGGCAGTCCTGGGATGTATGTATTTAATGGAAGCAGCAGCACCATGGTGAAAAATCAGGCTCTCTGGTGAAAACTGGATTCACTCTTAGGACTGCAAAAGTAATCACAATATTCCTAGAGTCACTATTGACATTAATGGGTTCATGTACCATCTAATCAAAACTCCAAGGATCTGACACAGGTAATTGCTCTATGATCCCAGTCAGGTCAGTTTTTATAGACTATATTGGGATGTCTTATTTTAAAGTAATAACATATGGAGCCACAAGGAAATCAGTGCACTACTTGAAAACAAAGGCATTGTTAGAGTGAGCAATACAATTATGCAGCAGACATAAAGTTTCCAAGAAAAATAATGCAGATTATTACAAGCTGAGGTATATCCAAAATATTCCCTCTGCTGTAACTAAAAAGAGCTTCCATCACTCTCTGTAATGTGGTACCTGTTCCATCAAGAATACATCTCTCTCAGAGAAGGTACATTATTTTTCCACCAGACATTTTTACAAGATGCTTCTAGCAGCAGGAGACAAATGATTCACACATTCATCCTCCTGGTACACTGCAGCAATTTATTCCTTTGAGTGCTACACTTGTGGTGAGTTATATAGCAGAACAGAAACACTGATTGAGTACCCCCTCTTATTTTGTACTTTTAGATAGACACAAGTCACAAAAAGGTTCTGCACCAGAGATTCATATTCATCCCTTACTTTTCTAACCTACTTTTTGAGACCAAGATTTTCTTCCTCTCAGTCATTGAACAGGGGTCTGAGAGCAGTTATTTCCATAATCATCCCACAGCACGGCCCCACAATCTATCACAGCAAGGGAAGTGAATGAGGAAAGCTAGAGTTGAGCAAATACCACAGCCTAGGAGTGAACAATCCAGAGCTTGGAATGTGCTCTGTGATACCTACTTAATTACAGCTAAATGAGTGGCTTGGTAAAAATAATCCTTTGATGATACGAAATAATCCTTTTTGTTCTTCTCTGTTGAATAGAAACATCGATTCCCTGGAAGCAGTAGGAATTTCATGACCAATATTTGAAGGTGGCAACTGCTTGAGCTGGGAGGCTGGACTATATGACCCACTGTGGCTCTTTCCAACCTCTTCCATTCTGTAGTTCTGTGATTCTGTGAAATGTGTAAGTTTCATACATAATCTTAAAATGTCTGTTTCTGGTAGAAAAGAAAGATCTCCTCACTGGTAGGTATGAGAATTGACAGAATGAAATGTGTGCTGAAGACAGAGGAGCAGAAAGACTGGGGAGCAGGATTGAGAAATCCAATTTTTGGAGAAGATCCTGTGCTTGGTTCTGCTACATCAGTGAGCCTGGCCTCCATAGCATAATGTCTCCTGCCTCCAGAGAGAAAGTCGGAACAACTGTGACCAAGCTTCTTTCAACAAGCTGTGAGGTAATGCATTTACCAGAACAAATATGCTCTTTCTGATAAGCTTGTACATACAGACCATTTAATATATGATAAAAACAATTGTGTGTTCCATTTGTTGATATTTGGCAATCAAGCTGCCCTTAGAAAGGGCACACAGATTAGCACAAGTAGGAAGGTATGTGATAGAACTTAAACAGATTTAAATGACAGTATTGAAATTTCACATGGGTAGGTCATTGCTAGGTATAAATGTTTGGTCATTCTCATACCACTGAACAGTGCTCTCAAGCAGATGAACACAATGCAGGAAGCTAGAAGTCATTCCTAACATATTATGGTACTCAGATAAGAAAAAGAGCCACAACTGCAGACTGTGGGCTCAGCCAACAGCACAGTCTGCTTTCAAGGTTGCCTGGCACCTCTGCATGCCAGACCTCAGCAAAATGCTAATAGTTACAGTGGGTTCTTGCTGAAATGTTCTGCAGGGTTTTTTTTTTTGTTTTTGTTTGTTTTTTTTTTTTTTTTTTTGTTTGATTGGTTGAGTTTTTTTAATTTTATTTGGGTTTTTTGTTTATTTTTGGTTGGTTGGTTGGTTGTTGTTGTTGTTGTTTTGTATTATTATGAACATTATTAAGGGATTTAGCCCTGCTTAAATATTCTGGTGATCTTTATTCAGAGCAGCACTAGCTTTCCTCTGATTTGGGTTTCTTTTTTCCAAAATCAGCAAAAAGCTTGTTGAATCCTAAGACTCTACTGGAGATAAAAGAACAACCCACAGGGTTCATATATATTCTTTAGATACTTTTTAGTTTTTCAGCTATCTGCCATCCCATTTTAGCTGATCATGCCTGAACATTTCTTGTGGCTTCTAACAGCTCCATGGAGCATCTGAGCTTGCTCTTCAGATCTGCAATGGCCTCTGTTGATTGCTTTAGGATAGTGAAAAGTGGAACTGGCAGAGGGATATCTCTTTTAGGGTTGAAGCAGAGCCCAGTGACATTAGGCAGCTGGTGACCATGGGCCACTTCCTTTGAGGACAACACAGATGACGCAGGGATTTGGTGGTGGTGGGCTGGGACAGTGGAAGGAGTGGGGGTAGACTCCACTGCCCACAGGCTACAGGAAAGTCCAAATTACTCCTGTATCTTTCCATCCAGCTGAAACCTCACATGCATTTCTCATTTTTCTCTCTCACTTGAGCCTTTTCAAGCATATGGAACAGGACAGTAAATCAGGCAAGAAGGAAGGTTGCCAAACAGACAGTCTACAGAAAAGGATGTAGGAGCAAAAAAAAAGGAAAAAGCATGAGAAAATGCAGCAAAAAAAGCTCTGATAAGAATTCCAGAGAAGAACTGAAATCATGTAGTCAGTAATGAGGCCCGATTAGAGTAGGAGCCCAGGAATGAAATTAAAAGTGCAGGTGTTCTAACTCTGCTGTTCAAACATTCTTGAAAACCAAGCAGCCTTGTCCCTACTGTAGGTTTCTGTAGAAGCTGACATGCCTGTAGCAGCAGAGTTTGTTTTAATGGAGCCCTGCCTCCAAGTCAGCTAACAGATTACATGGATGTCACGATTCCACAAGACAGCATTTCTGATTTATTGGCTGGGTTTACTTCTTTTCAAAATTCCACCCACACGTGGTAGCTATCCTAAAACACACCACTGAAGCTGCAAAGTCCATCTTAGAGCTCCAGAGTAGCTGGTTCTGCAGCCATAGGGCAGAATATCTTGTACTGACCCTGCAGTTCCTCACCCACTTCTGTTTTCTGTCTCGGTCAATGCACAGGATTGAACTGCTCTAGGACAACGCCTTGTGAAAAAAGAGACACAGGAGTAGAAGTTCAAATTAGAAGGTTACCAGTGTAAAATCCAATGTGCACATGAACCACGAAGCAGCAAGCCACTACCTCTGCCTTCAGGTTATCTTTGTTTCACCAGAGATAGTAGGTGATGGTTCCATCATATTCTTCTGGCATGACTAAGCAACAGCCCCAGAGCCTCCGTGCCTTCCTTCTCAAAGGCTGTCACCACGTGTCTGTACAGTGGGACTCTGTCCCAGCTGGGACCACTGAGTGCTGCCACTCGATGGAACACCATCCCCAGCCTGTGTCAGAGCTGTGTCACTTGGGCTGCCGCCTCTCCCGCTGCCTGCAGCTCCTGAAGCAAAGCACGAAGAGGCAGAGTGACTGTGCTTGTGCAGCACAGCTCCCCTTCAACAGCTTCCCAGCCAGACAGCTTGGCTTTAATTTTTACTTAGCAACTGCCTCCCACCCAGAGAAACCAGCTTCTCCTGTTCTCAGAGAGTAGGATCAATGCTCTGAACATACTTTTTAGTTTTGGTATTTACTTAAATGATGCTGCTGCTAAAGAATATTTTCATAAACCATGGAATGGGGCTCAAAGTTGCTGCACTCTCTGGCTGTGATGTCACAGCCCAGTACAGTGAAACACTGCTGTAAATTACTTTTTTAAAAATAACCCAGGCAAACAAAATAAGAAACCCTGTGGGAGGCCTGAGTCACAAGGGTTGCTATATACAACATGCATCAAAATGAAATATGGTCACTTTATTGTAAATAGAGTGCTTCTGCGATACCAAAATGAAGCAAAATCAGATCATTCAATGTAAAAGTTTGTGCCCAACCTACAATTTCACTGAACTAATGGAAAACAGATTTGTCATTTTTTTGACTGGTTCTAGCTGCAACTGTATAATGTTGTTTTTTCCAATTAAAGCTGAAGAGAATTTTCAGTAAAGAAATTAAATCACCACAGAAACTGCCTGGATTGCAGCTGGGCCCCAACATCCCTTCTCTCACTGAAAAATGTGGTTTGTGTTTTTTACCAGAAGTGGTCATATTTTCATAATATTGTTTTTCAGATTTCCCTGAAAGAAACTAATTCTGCTTCCTAACATAATGACTGACCCCTGATTTAGCAATGACTCAGGAAGAAGGGTTCCCACTACTGACTCTCTGAATAAAGTCCTGCAATCCTGCATTGCAGTTGCATATAAGCCTCCAGCCCTAACTCATCTTCACATTATTACAGTCCTGAGAGCTGAAATAAACCTGTCAGAAGGCAGCTGGGCACTGCATAAGTTTGCTGCCAATGCTGCTATTACAAACCAACATAATCTACATCTAAGCTCATAACCTTAAGAAATGTGTTTCTCTTTTAGGTCACTGATTGACAAGAGCTTTAAGAAATAAAGCTGTAAACACGATTTAGCTATTGCTTAGCTAGAAATGCAGAGTATTTACCTCTGTGTCTGATTCTTGGTGGTTATCCATCAACCTTTGAACAACTGTTTCAACTATCTGTGGGTGTACAACTGAGACATTTTCTTGCTTTACCCTGTGTCTCCAGGGCTCTGCGGGGACAGAGGAAGAAAATAAAACAAACAAAAAAAAATCCAGAATAAAACCACACATCAGTGGGCATCACTGTCACAAAATATCGATCTTTCAGTAATCCCTGGGATTTGACACTGGGTATGCTTTATAGCTTAGTGCTTCTCAGCTTTCCTAAAATGTTTACAGCAAAAAGTAAATGTCATTGCAAACAGATTGCAAAGCCTGTGTTGAGCAGCAATATCAAATTCATTCTGGTATCAAAGCTGAAATGCAATTTCATTACACACCAGTTCTGTCAATAATGACCTGGCCCACAGCTGTATATTGGAGTTCTCTGTAAATATTGAGAAAAGAATATGGCTTTTTTTTGGAACTGAGCATTTATGTACACTAATTACTGCTTCCTGCAACCACAAGAAGTGACAGTAGGGCACGTTTTTCTTACCTTTTATTTCCTCTTTTTCTTTGTTTTACTGTTTGTGTCCATGAATACTCAAATTGCCCACATCCATGCAGTAATTGTACCAACATAACATACCCAAAATACTAAAAATTCTGACTTTTAAATTGCTCTGCTAGGCCTAAAATATTAACACTCCAACACAAAGGAGTAGAGAAGTAATTTCCTGTCAGTCCAATTCAGCCTGCCTGCAAACTCCAGTGGGGAGCTGAGAGCGAATGTATTCACACACAGGACAAGGCTTTGCTGCCTTTATGCAGCAAGGCTACCTTTCCCAAGAAAATGTATTGAGCTCCCATATTCCCCAGAGAGGGTATCTTAATTTTCCTGACCAGAGGGGAGAGCTGCTCTTGTCTGGCTCTTTCAGATATCACTGGAGTCATCTCCTGATTAATTTTCTTCTGCACATCATGGATCATGTGGATTTTGGGGCTTTCAATAAGCTTTTGAAGCTAGAATCAAGTTTAATACTTAGCTTTTACTATATCTCTATGCAGTTTATACAGCAACTTGCTAGCAGAAAGTAGCAGACTAAACCAAAGTAATTCTCATGTCATTCTTCTCTAAAATACAGAATTTTTGAATGGAATATCAAGGTTAATATTATTTGTGAGTGATTGTATGCCTAGTGCTGTGCTACAAGCACTCTGGACAGGGGCAGCTTTCACTTTGTTGGTTTGGGCTCTCCCAGGACCCACACCTGGCACCACATGACAGAGGTGACAGGGTCACTCACATCTGCCAGACCTCCCCTCCTGACAGCGCCCATGGGTCCCTGCTGAACTTCATTTATCAAAACCTCTTCTTCCATGCCTGACTGTGGCTTTCATGGCTGGGCACAGTATACCTGCGCTAGTATCACTTGAGATGTGGATATTTCAAACATTCTCTCTCAAAATTACTGTTTTGCATTTACTGACCTTGGACCTAGACTTTCCTTTGTCTTCCCCTGCCCCTGTCCCCAGTCCAGGCAGAACGTGATTGTCTCAGCTCACTGCATCAGCCCCACTTGACCTACAAGTGGGACAGGATCCTCTGTCTCCTCTTTGCTGGTCCTGCCTTACCACATAGTTCAGTCTCTCTAGGTTTATAATAACACAAAACTAAAAGCGAGGGGAAGAAATGAAGGGGTCAAGCACATAAAACAGGGAAATTTGGTTCCTGGTAAGAACATGTCTACCACTGTTGATCAAATGGACTAAGAAACTCTGTCCAGCTCTTATCCCTGCTCTCCTTGGTATCTGATGATGGCTCTGCTAAGTGCTTCTGAGTGTCAAGACAGACAATCATTGTGCTCTTGGAAACAGAGGAGGCATTTGCAAACCATATCCCTGGTTGCAGTTTATTGCTTTAATCAAGCAGCATTTTAAACACTCGGTGTCATGACACAAAGGTCAGCACAGAGCACAGAGAGGGAATTAGAGAGCTCTTATCTGTGAAGGGAGATGGGTGGAGATCTGGAGGAGGGAAACAGCAGGATTTTTGGATCTAACTACATTGAGGAGATTGCCTGCTGTGAAAGAGCATAGCACTGCCCCAACATTGCTCCCTCTACACCTTGTGCTGGTGCTCCTTGGCACCAGCCATGTAATGACCATCTCAGCCTCAGCAAAAGGCTGCTTTTACTGCTTCCCTTAGGGTTAGGGTTATGCTTAGGGTTAGGGTTGGAAAAAACCACAAAGCCCAGAGCTCCAGGGACACTGGAAGTACAAAAGGCATGCCAAGGTCAGCACGGCCCTGCCCCAACATTGCTCCCTTCACACCTTGCTCTGTGGAGCCACCCAGGTCCTGAGTGTCTCAGTCTTAGCAAAGGGCTCCACTTTGGTTTAGGGTTTAAAAATCCATAAAGCTTAGACCTTCAGGGAGACTGGAACTACAAAAGCACACCAAGGGTAGCATGGTGCCGCCCCAACATTGCTCTCTCCTGTCTTGGTTTAGAGGACTGGTGTCTGCCAAGGAAGGTGGGAACCTTCCTGAAATGGACAATGTGACCCTCTTTCCTCCAAATTATTACAATGATGAATGTATATAATTCATATGTTCATATATGAACATATATTAGCATTTTTTAGCTGAAAGCCCCATATAGTAATACATGGGGCTTTCAGCTAAATACATAGGAAGAGGAATAACAGTTCTTTGCTAGTGCATACATGTATAACAAGGCAAACAAACAGCAACGACAGCAGCACCACGGACAGAACCACGGACCCGGTCCCAGCCCCCTCTCTGCCGCAGGCGCTTTCCCCTGTGGTGCAGTTCCGCGCACAGCCAGCAGGGGCGCTGCTGGCTCCCGGCCGGGCGGGGCGGCTGCGATGATCCCCCCGCGCCTGCAGGGGGCGCTGTGGCCTGAGCTCAGCCGCCTCACGCCACACGGTGATGGCGACTCAGTCCATGAGGGAGAAAGAGAGCGTGGCTCCCTCTGCAAACTCACAGGGAGCAGCCGGTCTCAGGAGGTTACATAGACTGCAGCAGGAACCTCAGAGTGGCGGCTGGAACAGCAGAGGTGAGCAGACCCCTGGGGGCCCTGAATTGAATTGTAGCACTAACTCCGAATAAGTGGCAGAAGCAGAAGCAGCTGGGGCTCCTGGTGGACAGAGGGCGCCAGGCTAAAGTGTAGCATGAACCCCGAAGCAGCGTCAGAGAACAGCGGGGCTGGGCAGGGAATTGCTGCTTTGCACAGATCACTGGTGATGGCTGGTCCCAGTGATGCTGTTTGGGTTTTTTGCTTTTTTTCCTTTTATGTTTTCTCTGTATTCTTTGCACATATATTTGTAGCTTTCTAGCCTATTGTATTAGTGACTAGTTTTCCCGGTAATTTTCCATGGCCTTTCCCTAGACAGAAAGGCAAAAAAAAATCCAGAGCTCCAAGCCCCATGGGGTACAAGGCCCCAGTGCTATCTTGGTTCTTCCTGGGAGCCAAGGCTGAGAACAACTCTTCAAGATACATTTCATGGACAAAGTACAGCTAGTGCTGAGGGGGGGACTCCAGAGAAGGGGCTTGACCTGGGGGGGAATTGCATCACCACTTGTCCTCCTAATTGGTGCTTTTTATCTATTATGGTAATTTCCTACAACCTATAAAAATGTACTCATCCCTGTGGGGATGGGCTTTTGTGGACATCTTTGATAACTGCCCGTAAAGGCATTAAAATAAAGATCTGCTCTTCAGTACCTCCTTAGTAAAAGTATCTTGAGTTTCATTTTCAGACTGGGAAAAAGGCAACACCAGGGTTGGGCTGCTGTGCAGAGAGAGCAAAGGGAGGGACAAAGCTTTGGTCCTCTTGATTTTTAGGTAGAAATGAAAGTAGATAGAAATGAAGGGTCCTTTAGGTTAATTGTCACATGTGAGTTAACCAAAACCAAGCCACCCAAATATTTCCTATTTTCCAAATTTTTTCCAGCCCACCAGTTTGTAAAGTATTGTTGCTGTCCCTGTGCACACTGAAATTTTAGGCTAGGCCCTTTTTGACCTCTTGACTTATTTTTGCAGGAACAGGAGGGATGTGGTACCTGGTGGGCCCTGGCACGTGCGAGCTGGGGCAAAGGACTATTGGAGAAGGCTGGCTGTGTCTGAGTAAATGTAAACACTGAAAAAAGCAGTTGTAAGAGACACTGGGGAGGCAGTTTCTTAACCAGAAGCTGTGACACTAGAGGGAATGGTGACAGCTGGGAGTGATACCCAGAGCCTCAACAAAACCCAGTGTCTGAATTTGCTCTGGGATCCACAGCACCATCCCAGCAAGGTCTTATTTGGTCTCTGGGAACAGCTGTGGCCAAAGAAGCAAAAATATTTGCTACTTTGGTGGTTTACTTCCGGACAGTCATCTGAAAGGTTTTATTCATGCCTTTGTCTTGTCTGCAGGCTGCTCTCAGAGTTCCCCACCTAAGCCTACAAATGGTAGCTGCATTTTACCATGTGGTTTCATATATCCTGGCTTTTGCTCAATTAGGAAATTCCCCAAACTGCTTTTGTGTCTTAAAACCAGAGCCTCTGACCCCAGACAGGGGAGCAACCAAGAGAATTGAAAAGTGACCCATACTTAGTGCTTAAGCAGATGGTTCCAGGTGCAAAAAAGTGTAAAATGCTGATAGTGAGAAAGGGGAAAAAGGAAGAGATGGATGTCAAGTCAGGATAAAATTTCATCCTTTTTATTTTCTTTTTCCTTCTGCATTTTACTTGTGGAAGGCTGTTGTATTTCCAGAGCATGTCCACAGCATCACAGATCTGTCATGATCTCACAGAAAAGCAATGTACCCACCAGGCCTGGGAGGTGTGCTCCTGCAGGGAATAGAAAAGATGGTCCAATACTTGTTCTTCCACCTTTAGCAAGTGCCTGTTAAACCATCTGATCAGCCTATGACGTCTTTCTCTTTACCAGAAGATTTGAAATGGCAGGCTGGGGTTGCTATAGTAAATGTGTCATTTCCTTTCCTTTCCAAAGGGTGAAACAGCTGAGGTGTGTGTCATCCTGCATGGAGACAGATAGTACTGGTTTCCCTAAGAGCTGTGGCTTGTTATTCATGTCTAACAACTGCAGGACTGGGATTTTCCTGCCTTTCCTTTAGCAGCTAACGGGGAGGTGGCGTGTAACTACCTGCACCTCACCAGCGGTTTGGTACCTCTGCTGTCACTGGACACCTCTGCAGGACACTCTTACAAAGACACCTTCAGCCAAAATGTGTTCATTGTGAGTGAGATGAAAGTCCCTTTGGAGGTGTCTGAGGTTGCAGGAGCCCAGTTAAACTTGATGTATGATAATTAGGCAACCAAGGTCGCATCGCGTAATCCTGTCCCAAGTACTGAAGTGCTCTTTTGGCATTTTGCTTTTCAGCCCCTGGAGTATTCTCACAGTATAATGAGCTGGAATTTCAAAACATGGCATTTTATGCATACCATCTTCTCTGTGGGTGAGAGTGCTGCGTGTCTGGACTGTTTTCCTGTCACTAGGAAATGCCCCTCTTCATATATCTGTACATTTGGTGTTGCTTACATACAACTCAGGAGTAAAAAGTTTCTCTGCACAGCTTTCCTTTTGTCCTGGCATCTGTTACAAAATAAAAATTTTATCACAACAATTTTATAAAAACAATAAATTCTTCAATAATTGCTTTAAATATATAAATACCAGCTTGGTCTTTTAATATCTCCAGATTTTATCCTTTATGTATTTTTCTTTTTTACGTGAGTAAGATTTTTATTATCAGTTCTGAATTTATCTTGAATTTTCATTTTGGAAGGAACAAAGGAGTCAGTGAATCATAAATACTTGTTACAGCTTCTATTTTACTACTGTGCTTATGAATGTTTGATGTTTGAAGTGGGTTTATTTTCTCTGACAAAAAGCCCTTCCTGTTCGTGGTGCGTGCTCATTGTGCAACCGAGTGCATATCAGTAACTTCATTTGTATATGACTGAGAATGCTCACGTAAATTAGTGTGCATAATGAGCTTTGAAACAATCAAAAAGGCTGAGCTCAATGATCAGTGAGAAACCACATAACCAGATGTAGGAGGAATACATCTAATGTGTGCCTAGCTACTACACTTTTAAAACAGAACATATGGGCAGTGCTCTGCTGTCTCTGTAATACATTTTGTACAGAGTTTTACTCTGTTTTGCTCATAACCAAGAGATCTTTTTGGTTGCTGCTGCTGAGGAATAATTTCCCTCTCCTCCAAATCAGACTGTTTAACTTCCCTGAATGATGGCAGGCCCTTCAGTCTGACAGAGAGAACATTGGGTTTCTGTAACAGGTAGTTCTGAGTTAAATCACTTCTGCCAGGGCTGTCTTGGGAGGCTGTCAAGCCTTGTGTGCACACTTCCTACAAGCACCAAGTAAGAGCAGGTGCTCTTGTAAGGATAATGACTTGCAGAGACCCATTGCTTTGAGAAGTTTTTCCTAAGTTTAGAGGGAATAAAAAAACTTCTGAGCCTCAGTAGGAAAATATTCTGCAGCTTGCAGGATTGAGCTGAAATAGTATTTCATTAAAAAACTGTTGGAAATGTCCCACTCATCCTTAATGAAGCAGTATCTAGTTCAGGTCTTTGGAGTAAGTAAAATGATTAATTGGACATGATTCTGCTTGTGTCTGACAAACCTAATCTTAATATGATAGTCAGTAGGATTTACCACCATCCTTGCTTGGATTTTATAATGTTTAACTTTTTAATGGGAAAAGCTAATGAAAGAACCACTCTTTTGAGTTGCCTGCAACTTTTCATTACTATGCCTTTTCCTCCCTGACTTTACTGCATCTGCATAATTCTCCAGCTGCCACAATCTCTGTTCTTAAAGCCTGGTTTTGTAATATTGAGGGGGTTCTAAACACATTCTTCTACATCACAGGGGAGGATGAAAAATTGAGAAAGTCCTGAAGTACGAAACCTCTGGAGGGAAAATGAGTTTACAAAACTGATGTATTTTTATGTGCAGTTTCTGACCCCTTACCTGATAAACTTACTCCTCTTGAGATTGCAGGGACTGAACTTGAAGACATACAGAAAATTATTACAGCTTCCAGAGTCCCCTGGATCTCAGCAGAGTATCCCAGCTGTTAGCCATTTACAGAGAAGTGGTCTTCTACAGTTCAATGCAGCAATCAGGCATCAGTTGTGGTAGGAATTACAACTTGTTGGGGATGGGACTGGCACCTTATTTGATAAAGAGGCACTTTTTTCAGTTGTTCACAATGAAAGAAAAAATGTAGGGAAGATGAATTTAAATTTTGTCCACGGTGTCTGTTCCAGGATCATGATATGGGCCTTGTAAGTGTAGACATATTCCTTTCACTTCAAAGCATTGATTTTATTTAACTAAAAGTGCTGAGGTTCCCTATATGCCTCACTGAGGGATCTCAACACATCATGTTGAGTACAGCTGTCCTATTACCTGAGCATTATATCACCTTTATGTTCTGATTCATAGTTTACTACGTCAGGGAGGTTGGTGGCTGCCACAGAGGTTGACTTATGAGTTAATCTTTTTGTTTTTCTGTGGGATCTATGTCCAATTTTATAATCTCCTCTATCAAAATATGCTTAATAAGCAGGTAGAGAACTTACCTACTTATACCAACTTCAAAATACGAGGCGACATAAAAAGGAGAATACTTGCTCAAAAAAAATCAGAAGGCTTAGCTGGGGGAATTCAGTCCTTGCAGATGGCATGGAGACCCTATGGGGACATACTGGAAGCATTCAAGAAATGCATACCACATGTGAAGAAAGCCTTAAGAAAGGGTGAGAGGATGCTGGCATTGCTAAACAACAGGATTAAACAGATTATTAAAGCAAGAGGAATACCTCAGAAAGTTGAACTTTCTTTCAAAGGAGGAGTTCAGTGTGTTGGTAAAATGATGCCCCTGGGGGAAAGAAACCAATCCCAATGTATAAAATTACAGCCTCTGACTTGACCATTACATGTCAATACAGTCACCATGCAATACCAAAATCTCAGAATTACAGCAGATAATTCTGTCAAAATTTCAGCCCAGTGGTGATAAAAAGAAAAACAAATTGATTTCCTTTAGGTAAAAAAATAAAAATAAGAACACCACTTTCACAAGTGGATAAATCTGTGTTGACAAGCCTACACAGTTCTGCCCCCACCTGAGGAAGGAGAGAGAACTCTGAAAGGTTCCCCAAGGAGCCACATGGATGGTGAAAGGTTGCTGGGTGGAACAAGAAGTACAGCTGGGAGCCCTGTAAAATTGTCAGTCAAGGTCAGGGGATAAACAAGGAGTGTTTGCTCACAGTCTTTTCCAGTCTGAGGTGCAGAGGTGAACAGCAGATAACCAGCCCTCAACAACAACAACAACAATAACAATAACAAGGTGTTTCTTGCACATAGCCTGTGTAATTAGGCTGTGGGATTTCTTGCTGCATAGTGAGGTGGGTGGTAAAGTTCATAGGACTTGGAGGGAGCCTGCACAGGCTCATGGAAGACAAATCTACCAGGATTAAACATTTAGCAATCACGTCTGGCTGAGGAAATGCCTGAGGAGGCCGTGAGAACATCAGTGGGAAATACCATCATATGCTTGTTCTGGAGATTTTTGTAATCTTCTCATGAGTCTGCTTTTGATCACTGTGGGAGGCAGCACTCTGAGCTGATGGACCTTTGCTCTGACCCAGTATGATCATGCTTGTGCTATCCAGTGGAGTTGTACATAATTGTAGACTGAGGACTTTTCTGGAGATTTGCAAGGAGATGAGACTACCTAGTGCTTTTATTTCTATTTTTCCCTGCTTAAAGTACTACAAAGGCAATTCATGAGGGAAATGTTTTCCTCAAATAAGGAATTGTGTGTTAATAGGAAGTAAGACAAAATGCAAATATCAGCTGCCTCATCTTTCTTGTTCCTTTTTGCCAGTGCAGTTTCCATTTTCTTCACAACAGGACTTAGTGTGACACTAAATCACATTTGACTTCGTTTGAACTTCTCTGCCAAGTTCAATCCCAGAAGCTGTTATTTGCCTCTGTAATTTTCTTGCTAGTCCTGCAACTGATACAAACTCCAGGTCATTTTTAAAAGCATTTGCATGTGTTTGGCAAAAACAAAGAACAAGATCCTTACCTCAGAATTGCCTTTCAAAGTAGGATGCGCAGCTACAGAAAAAGTTGCGGTGTAGATTGATTTTTATATTGCAAGAACTGTTCGAACAGGGACTCTTTCTTTAAAAAGCGTGACAATAAAGTACAGAAGGATTGAGAGTGACAAAGAGGCTGCAATGAAATGACAAAGTCATGTCTAACCTTGGTTGAGTAATATATTTACAAGATGCATATAGAGTGCAATAAAAGCTTTATGTGTGGCATTGCACAGCACAATGCAATCCAAGCATGAGGAGTCAGCTAGGTCTTGGAAGCACTTGTACAACTGTATTGGAAGAGCACTTTGATGGTTTGGCTGGGCACTGATGTCCCCTGCATTTCTCTGTGTCCAGGTCTCATGAAAATCAGTGTGGAGTGCTCCTGCAAAACCTGGCTCTGGACTCCAGCTCCAAGAGTCCTGCCATTTAGTTTCCAAAGTTTCACAGGCACTTCTGAAAAATTTGGATAGCTTTAGTGGCTCTCCCACTTCATATAGGAAGTTATCTTATTATCAGGAATAGGAGGCTTCTGAAATATTATCCAGTCAATTAGCTACAGTAACATTCCTCTCTGTGAGCATTCCTCTCAGACATATGTTTTGCTATAAATGTCCCCAGCTAGAGGTGCTTTCAAATATGTATCCAGGTCACTAATATTTGTGTCTATTTGTCTTAGTCAAGTCTGCCACTATCCCTTTTAGTTGCCACTATGTTGGGTTAAAATGAAATGCAGGTAATTTTGCTATAGACCATTTGGAGAATTTTGAAGTCATCTTACTTCTTCTTTTAATACAAACATTTTTATTCCTTTTCTGAGGGACATTTTGGTCCTCAGGGTATGTTTCAGCCTACCAGTGTTACAGACAGGGTGCCCCATGTGCTGCCTCTATTGAGTAACTCTGTGATTCGGAGTGGATTTGCTTCACAGCTACAACTCCCACAGCTCCTGGATCCTCAATGCTGCAGGGTGAGTAAAGCCTACCCTCAGAAGCACTCTCTTTCCTCCATTTGCCTTGAGCTTCTCAGAGAACAATGTCCTCTGTGCTGCTCACTCCTTTCCTACCATGGGGCAAAGAACCTAACCACTAACAGCTAATTCAAAAAATTCCCATGATCACAGCTTATTAACTTGATTCTCCATAAGGAGTTCTAGAAAGCACTCTCGACAGAAGGTTATAAAGAAAATAATAAAAATCTGAGGCAGAATGTAATCACACTGATGTCAGCAAAATGGAATTATTCTGCATGACAGATGTTGGTGTTTCTACTAACGTTCAGTTTTGGTTAATTACCCTTCTGAGCTCTCTTACCACCTGGCAGCAGTTTTGATTGATCAGCATGTCTGTCATTGTTGTGTGCAAGATATTTAGGTGGAGTGGTTTTCTCAGATATAGGATCAAATGGAGTTACATAATGCCAAATTACATACCTATGTGCTTGAAGGCACCTTGAATGACACTGGCAAAAAAAGCTGGTGTCTTTTTAGTAAAAGTAAAGTAAAGATGAGTCTTGCTGACAATACTAGTATGTTCCAAGGTAATAGGCAGCTTTAAGGAATCGTTCTCACTTCATGTTTCTTGATTTTAGTACCATTCTGCTAATTATCCAATGCTAGATACTATGATTTCACCTCTAATAATGCCTTTCCCAAACAATGATTTATAGGAATACAATTTTCTGCCTTGATTTAGGTCCAATGACACATAGTACCTACTTGGCATAATTGAGAAATTTGATTTATACTGGCATGCAAAATCTGGACAGCTTTGATGAATGAGATGTCCTAATGCTTCTGAGGTAGGACCAACAATAAATGATTGACAGTAGCTAGGTAAAGACGTGGAAGCTATTCCATGGAAGCAGAAGTAGTCCAGCATCTTGGTAGGACAAGTATTCTGGAATTAATTTTATTGCTTTTTCTCCCCCAAGGATTGATAACAGATGCTTCTCTATTTCATCATACCTGGCCTACTTTCAAAGTCAGAGCAGAGTGTACCACATATCAAATATCAAGGTGGCCTCCGAGTTTTCCTTTTCCTCATCATATTTAGATGGACTCCCGTAACTAATTGAATGTTGTTCTTATTTACAAAGAGTCATGTCTGTTTTTTCAGGCATACATGCATTTTCCTTGGGGGATATTCCTAATGGATGGAGGATTTTTTTCTAGTCACTATCAACAATGCAATTAATTTAAATTACAACATACAAGTACAGTGGCACAATAGCCTTGTAGTTGTGTCCAAAGACATAAAGACAAGATGATTCTATGACACAGGAGGAAAGCAAACTAGGACTATCTTTTTTCTGTCTTTGTTTTTTTAAAGGACGGAAGTGGAAAAAATCTCCCACCTTTCTGTCCAAAAGCCCTTTTTACCATTTACATCACATCTGATCTTCAGGCAGAAGAGAGCATTTTCATTCTTCAGGTAGAAAAGAGCATTTTTATTGATAATAAACCTNGCTTTTTACCATTTGCATCACATCTGATCTTTCTTCAGGCAGAAGAGAGCATTTTTATTGATAATAAACCTATACCTTGCATTTTTCTAGTGTGCTAGAGCTAGACAATTTTTATGCATGGGCATATGTGTTTTAGAGCCATGGTGCTAAAATCTTGGAACCCATTTGTGTGTGTAACACAAAAGCCCGTGTGCTGACAGTGATGAGATTTGCTGTTACTGGTGAGGCTCTGACAGCAGACTTTCAGAGACCTTGTCTTCCTCCCCAGCTGTGCCTGTGCAGCCTGAAGAGTTGCTCATGCAGAGCTGGTGGTGATGTACTTTCTCCTGGAGGATGTCCTGCAGCAATGGCCATGCTGTGGAGGAGCACACTGACTGTCAGGCCTTGTTAGCTCGGAGCAAGCTGGTATCTCTGGCAGCTCAATTTGTTTGGGACTGTGCAGATTCTGTGTAGGACTCCTCTTAATATTTGCAACCAAATCTCTGTGAACATAAGGGACCTAGATCTGAGTTGTGCCCTCACCTACTCCTGGCCAGCTGCTAAGAAGCAAAGGGAACAGTGTTGCCTCGTAAATCCTGAGTGGTCTCAAGAGAAGCTCTAGTGGCAGATGCCCTTTGAGGACCTGCTGGCATCTCCAGCCTTCTGGAAAAAGCAGAAACCCCATACTCCACCAAAGAGTAGCTCTTTCCTGTCAAGAGCTACTTGGCAAGGGAAGAGGAACAGGTTGGTCACTGTCTAAAACCAAGTGAAGGAGAGGAAAGGAACTTCCAGGCAGTACTTCACCAATTACTTCCATTCTGGATGTGTTTGTGAGGAATGGCTTCTAGGGGCACCTAAGTCTTCCAGAAACTATATGAAGATTTGGTTCAGGGAATGGGGAGAGATTTAAACTGTTTGTGATGGAAAGCAAATGCTAGGATCAATTTTTAAAGTTAAATCAGGGGAAAGGCAGATTTGTGTAACAGCACTTTTCACAGCAACCAAGCAGAGATGCTGTTGATGTGATCCACTTGAGGAAAGCAGCAATAAAACAAAGGATTTAACTTCTGTGCAAGTTTATCCCCATCTCTGCTGTGTCTGAATTCTCACTGCAGTCAAAAATTAGGCCCTTTTTCCCTGTGCCATGCTCTGAACAATCCTGGTGTAAGGCTGCAATTGCACAATAGCCTGTCGCATGTCTTGTCTCATTGCGCATCTCATGAGACGATATTAAGCAAAGAAAACATTTCCTTGTGATCCAGCACAATGTGGCAGAAATGCTTGACTCAAGTACTAGCTGGTTGCAGGATGGCTAAAAGGCCTGCAAACATTTGCTGAGGGCTCATGATATGGTTTTATCACTTAACTTGCTGAGATCTTTTCTGATACTGTGGAAGCAACATTAAAGGCAGAATGGGACCGACTGAAGCTGAGGACTGAGAGTATCAATACAATTCTTCTCTACAAAGAATTTTGTGAGCCATAAGGATGCAAGAATATTCCAGAGTGACTAAAAAGATGAAAAATAAGAAAAGTCTCTGCCTTGTCCATGCATTTTCCTCCTGTCTTCTTCTTTTACTTTCTTTTTCTTTTTAATTTCTGCCTTTCTTTATTTTTGCTTATTATTAGCTAAGTACTTTTGCTTTTCTCCAAGGTCTAGAGGGTTACTTTCTGCTTCAATACAGTTGTTTTTTCCCCTCTTTCAATATCTGTTCAGCCTGTTTGCTGATGCTGTATTCCAAGTGCATTCTTCTCAGTCATGTGACCCACCCCTGTAATTCAGGTTCCATAAACAATGTTAAATACAGTACTTCAATAAATGGAAATTTGGGAAGCCCGTTAGATGAATTGTAGCAGAATTCTTCTTAACCCTGCCACTTGGCTCCACTTTGAGCAGTCAAGAATAGAAATTTGAAAGATTGCCATCAGAGAGGTCCTTCTGAAAGCAGAAAATGGAACACCGGCTTTTAAAAAAACCTTGTCCCCAGAAACCAAGAGAAAGGAAGTGAGAGTGCAAGATGATTCAGTGAGGGTGAAATACGTGCATGTAGGCACTGGAAAACACTGTTGTCATGCAATGGGTCAGGGAAGAAACAATGCTCAGTGGGTATGTCCCTATTAGGCCAAGGCATTTTAAATGGACAGGTCTGAATCTGTCACAGAAAATCTGTGTGTTTGTATAAAGAGCTCGTATCAGATTTGCTCTGTTCTGGTCTCCAGATATCTTATGTCAAGGCTATCTCCCATATATTATCATCAGTGTGGAAGACACCCAGTCCAATCCTGGGAGCCCATGGTCTTCGCCTTTAACTAATTTATGAACTCTATTCAGGGAACAGCTCCAGGACAGAGCAGGACTGGGTTGCAGGAGGGCTGGAAGTCAGGGATGCAATTTCTCTGTGTGCAATGAACAGCTTGTGCATCATCCTGGAACTGGACAGTTGTGGGAGAGCCCTGGCCTCAGCATGTCCCAGTCCTACACACAAGAATTTTCTTGTGGTGATTCCTGAGATTCGGCATAGCAATTATTGCCTCCTGAGAGAAGTGAGCTCTTTGTCCCTGCCTTACCTTGCGCTGGCCATTGAGTATGATGAGTATCTGTAAAAGCAACTTTTGGCTTTAAAATTCCAGTATTCCTGGAGCTCTAGGCTTTGTGGTTTTCTTAAAGCATAAATCAAACCCTAAGACCAAACCAAAGCATAACACTAACCCTAAGTGGAGCAGTAAAATGAGCATGAGCTGAGGCTGAGGTGGCCAGCACATGGCTGAGGTGGCCAAGGAGAAAGGAGTGGAGGGAAATGTTGGGACAGTACCGTGCTGTCCCCAGCATGCCTTTTGTAGTTGCTGTGTCCCTGGAGCTCTAGGTTTTGTGGGTTTCTTAACGTTAAACCTTAGTGGAGCAGAAAAAGCAGCCTTTTACTGTGCCTGGTTCCAAGGACAAAGATGTGGAGGGAACAATGTTGGGGCAGTGCTGTACTTCCCTTGGCATGCTTATTGTGGTTCCAGTGTCCCTGAAGCTCTAGGATTTGTGGGTTTCTTAACCCTAACCCTAAGCAGAGCAGTACATACAGCCTTTTTTTCAGGCTGAGGTGGCCATGACCTGGCTGGTGCCAAAGAGAAAGGTGTGGAGGGAGCCGTGTTAGAGCAATGCCATGCTTCCTTTAGCATGCCTTTTGTAGCTGCATCAAAACCCTTCATCTGTGGCTCACACTGACTGCATTCGGATTGTCACTAATTTTTTTTTCCTCACGTCCAGTTGCAAGCCATGTTGTAATGCATTTGGAGAGCTGTGGATGGCTTAGTGCCTAGAACAAATTCTCTTTTAGCATTAACAAATACTGACCTTCTCTTGAAGTGTTTTGTAATGACCAGCACTTTCTTAATGTGAGTCATTATCCACAAGTTAAGGAATGTGTGCCCATACTTAGACAGCAGAGCATGTTTGAGGCTAGAAGGAGTTACTGCAAGGAGTTAGAAGTATATATTGTTTTGAGGCTTCTTTTTGCCTGTCACTTCCCAGAAATCCTTTTTTCAGTTTTATTTTTGTTAAACTTTTACTTGAACATAAGATTTGTGTCTCAGATTTGAAGCAAGTGTATTTTAGACATAACATGATTTAGCTATGATGTGTAGAGTACAAGGTAATGGTTTCATCTTCAAAACCTGATGAATTTGACTGACATTTGGAAGAAACTTTCTTAAAGCATTTAATTTATAAAACAAGTATGTGAGCTGCTGCACTGAGGGCATTCAGGGTCTCTTCCTCCAGGAATGTGCTTTTGCTGGCTGGGACAGGCAGGGCAATGCAACTGACACACATTAAAAATCTGCATCATTATTTTAAAATATGATGTGCAATTACTACTAGGCTGCCTGCTTTTTTGCCAGAAGACATGAAAAAACTCCTTTATTACGTGAATAATGCATTTTCCTGTTTTTATATACAATATGCCATTTCTTGTCTTCATATACATGTAGATAAAGTACAATATGCAGTTGGTACATTCTGAAAGAAGCGACATCAGTTAACCTTAGAGATTAAGTTCAGGTCTTTTTGAAGTTTTCCAGGGTTTTAATGTCTTCCTTTTTCTTTTACACTGAAAAAAGAACAAAGTAAAATTGAATGTAAAAAATCAGACCTTTGATTTGGGTGGAAAGGTGTAATGAAAGGTTAAGTACTCTGTGTTGTAAGCACGGAAATTATGACTAGGCAGGGTTTGTTTAACCAGCTGTGACCTACTAACTTTTGCACAAGAATGATAAGCACAAACTGTACCTGAGGAAACGAGATCCTTTTCAGGGTGAGATTGGTATTCACACTCCCCATTTCCTCTGCTTTACATCACAACCCGTAAATGATACCAGCACAGCGAGAGCAAGCAGGGTGAGCAGGGTTTCTTCCCAGGGCAGAAGCACATACACTGTCCATGTGTACGTCATCTTCTCTCATTTTGGTGGTCTGTGAGCTGCCTGTCACAGATGCTGTTCTTCTCTACCTCACTGCAGGACACTAAGGATGACTTCTCTGTAGCCATGTTTGCAGAGGAGTCCTAACGCTTTGTCACTCTTCTGTGATGTAGCACCTGACTTCTTCAGAGAGAAAAGAACATCCCACTGCATCTAGATCAGCTCAGAAACAGATGAAAGACTTGCAGTGCCATTTCCCAAGAAACAGCTAAAACACAGTTTAATCCCAAATAGAATGGATTTTCCACATTATGTGGAGAAAACCTCCAAACCCTCCCCAACATGCTTTGTCATGCTCACAGGGTGACTAGTACTTCTAAAACATGTATGGCTAAGAGCCTTGACCTAGTTTCATATGCCAAATCTGGGAATTAGGAAAAGTCTGGGGGAAGGGAAGAACAGGATGACACCACTGCACTAACCCCACAGTTCTACATTTTCCTCTTTCATCCTGCTTCCAACATCTACTTTTAAGACAGCAGTTGCTGTGGGAGTCCTTTACTGTCTTCTGTAAGGTGACATTTCTGCTGCACCCAGTGCTTCTGCCTTTCACTCAGAGACACTGCTAGGGCCTAGGTAAGCCAGTAAAGGGGGATGCAGACTACTATCCACAGTCTTTCCTTCATCCTGCTGCAGCTCAACTCTGTGTAACATGAAGACAGCAAAATAAGGAAAGTAAGAGGATTCACTTGACCAAATGCAGATTTTGACAATGTCAGCACCTCCCCTGAGCCCCTGGGGAGAGAAAGAGCATCTTCCAGGACATAAGGACATCTGAACCCAGGGGTCTGAAACAAGTCATCCCTTTGAAGCACCTCTTGATGATCAGGGGAATCTTCTCAGATACAGGGGACTAGAGTGAGATGGGCTATTCTCAAACAGTTCCCATTAACATTAATTAATTCTAGTCTTATGGAAATGTATATATATATATTTCCAGAAAGATTTACATTATAACTATCTTCTGCTTCTCCACCAGAGTCAGTAGCCAGTAGCTCATTTGTTCATTCGTTCGTTCCTTTCTTCCATCCATCCATCCATCCATCCATCCATCCATCCATCCATCCATCCATCCAGCTGCAGCTCCTTCTCAGAGGGAAGAAGGGAGAGAGAGACAGGAAAGCCAGGGCCTGCTCACCCCAGAAGCACCTGGCAACCAGAAATGCATGTGGCAAGAATAGTTCAGAAGATAAGAAAGCAATTTAATTAACTCCTGTTATAGCCCTCCAAATGCAGGCAAGCTGGAAGCTAAATTTCTGCTTTCATTATAACTAATTGGTAGTTGCTGTCTACAAGGTGCTTCTTGGCTTTGGTTAAACAAAACCAGAAAATGAAACATTAACTGGTAATAACTGATAAAGCAGGGATGAAAAAGACCAGAGGAGTGGAAAAGGCAGGAGCAATTATTAATTAAAGCCTTTTCTCCAGCAACTTGCAGCTGCCTTTCTGGCATGAATGCCAGTTTCTGTGGCAGCCTGTGCAGGGCAGGTTGACACAGATGCGAAAGGTTTGTTGCAGTGGTCCCCATGCTGCAGGGGTCCCTGAAACCCATACTGAAGCCATCTCCAATTCCCATAGTGCAGCTGTCCCCACGTTCACTGCTCTCGGGGCACCCTAAAATCTGCTTCCCTTCAGTAGGTGAGGTTTTGCTCTCGGCTTCCTTTGTACCTGAAGCACAGAAAAGCAGCATATCAAGTAATAGGAAAGTGAGTGTGGCTGAGCCACAGGCTGATGGAGTGAAACCAGCAAGTGTCAAAGCACAGGAGGAGCACAGGCAACTTAATTCAGTGCAATTCAATAAATAAAAGGGCATTCATATGTATACCCACATTTTCTAGCATGTGTCAGTTTCTTGGATGTTTCATTTTAAAGTGTAAAAGGACAATGTGTAACTGCTTATAAGTTAATACATTAACTTCCTTGGAGAAGTGTAATAGTAGAAATTTAGAAAATATTATAGGGTACTGAAATGTTTTCTTGCTGTCAAGAAGTTACAGGTTCAAGAGGTACAAACCAGTATCTGATCAGGGTGCACAGCATTAGGACTTGCAGATCTCTGTCTTGATTATCCCAGCAGAGTCAGTGGTCTGGAATGCCTTCTCTGCCACAAGATGGATGCTCCTAAAATGCACCATGGCTTTATTCTTTACTCAACATCCTTGTGACTCCAAGAGTAGCAGAAAGTCCATGGCGTGAACTGCAGGTGGATAGGTTCTGCAGCTAAACTCAGCTTCTTGGTGCAAATAAATCATGTTTGATTCAGTCCTTGCTGATAAACTAGGATGGCTATCAAGAGTTACTGTGGCAAGCCACCCCTCTTGTTCCTAACTCCCAAATGAGTTCAGGGCAGGAGGACACTGAGAGTCTTGAATCCACAGACTGAAACAATCTGAGGTGGGGGCAGCAGGACCTTGAAACTTAAGTCTACTAAAATAATCTGCCCCAGGATTACTATTATCTCTTCTCTTATTGTGTCCAGAGAAAACTCCTTCTAAATCTAAGAGTAAAGAGTGACCTGTGCGCAACTTTTTATGACAATCCATAAAATACTATGAAGCTTAAAAGCTTCTCAGGGCAGTCTGAGACAAAATACAGCAGCTTAGACAACACTCAACAAAACTAGGCAGATAAAAGAAGGAAAGCAGCCTGTACAGTAAACCTGTGATGGGGTTACTTTCCAGCAACTACCAGCCAGATAAGAGCTACCCTAAACTGGTGTAGCTCCACATGCCTGCAACTGGTGTGCAGCTAAACAGCAGGGGAGGGCTGAGGAGCACCTTTTCAACTTTCATAGCTCGCTGGGCTTGTAACTACAGCTTCCAGCCTCAACACAGGCTTCTGCCTGAACCTTAACACGTGTTTTCCTCTGTTTCCTGCTGAACCTCTCTATTGCTGGGGAACAAGATGACCAAAAGCAAAACCAGTGTGCTGGAGGGCTATTTCTAAACCCATCTGTCTGCTGGTGCTAACAGAGTCAGACGGGGAGTCAGCAGAAGGGCACGCCTTTCTAGACACAAGTTTTGAGGAAGGACATCCTTGTGACATGGTCAAAAAATTGTGTTTTCTGAAAGGAGCAGTTGATACAGGGGCATCTCCTAAGCTGCTCTTTCACTCCTTTCCTAACTTCCAAGTCACATGTCTGCAGCTTATTAACAGGTTTCATTTAAATCTTAAACAAATAAAATTTAAAGGGTGAACAGCCCTCATTACCTAAGCTTAATCATTAAAGAAGTGGATTTACATCCTGAAAATGAGATTATCTGTTTGCTTTTTCCCTTACACGTAGTGCTGGGATTAGAAGCAAGAACATTTTCAAAATTTTCTTTCTCTGTACACTGGCTTTTGCAGAAGAGTTTGTGCACATTCTCCACCCACCAAAAATTGCCTGAAGACTGGCAGAACACACAGCTCAAAGCACTTTCAGACTATCACTCCCTTGACTATATTTACGTTTACTTAGCAATATGCACTGACTGAGGACTCTGGCCCCTAGGAACACTTTTGCAAATATAATGCAAACCTGGCATTAGCTCTCTGATGACAGGGATGTCATCTAAGAGGCTTCTTAGGCTATAGTAGTGCCCAGTGAGCTGACCTTTCAGGGCATGCTGGGGCATACGATGACACAGCCTAAGAAAAGTATAATTTAAATATGTAATTTTGTGCAGGGCGTCATCAGCCCAGATAAGCTCTACTTTTGTTGAACTTCTTTCTGTTTTCTGTATGGACATTCTTGGCATCTTCTACAGCCAAATTTACAAGTTATGGTTTCTCTGTACTGTGATGACCAGCATGATAAAAATTGTGAAGGTGGCATTTAAGAACAAAAGTAAATTTTAGATTTAATGTCTTTTATCTTACATGTCTTTACAGTCTTTACAATGCTTTAGAAAAATCCACAAATTAATAAAGTAGACACTTTGTGGTGGCTGCTGATATTTAAATTACAATAAGGCAGCAGAAGCAGGAAGGTGCTAAGTGAGGTGATGAGTTAATTGCAGAACTGGGGATTCAACAGTGTGACCCTGAGTCAGATTTCATCATCACTGAGCTGTGCTGAAACTCTACTCCAACACTGAGCTGCAAGCTGCCTGGGGTCCCCTCCGTGTGGCCTTACCCACCCACCGTTTCCTGGGTCACAGGCTGTCTGTACCTGCAGTGTGACACAAACCCACACTGTTTGCAAAACACAGCTTCCTGGAATAGCTGTGCTGCTCACAGCACTCTCCTTGCCAAGGTGTTTCCCAAGGCTGCTCAGATGCACCTTTCTGTACCTGGGCGTATGAAATGGCACCTGGATGCTGCCCACATGCCGTGTTCTTGCCCAGCCTTTTGACAGAGTGGAACATACACTTCTAGGTGGCTTCACAACAGGCTCCGCCCCCAGCAGAAAGGCCGCACATAAACTATGCTATGGTGTTATGCCAAGTGTGGTATGTTCCTTAGTGAAAATAGACTAGAAAAAGCCAATTTCTGTTTTTAATTTCTTCTTTATTGCCATTTGTGCTCACTCTCAAGATATTGTGTGCAAGAGAAAGGTCTCAGAAACATAAACTTATCTGGGAATAAAAACAACAAATACTGAACATTTACATATGAACACAGAGCTTAAAAATATCATCAAGTCCAACTCTGTTTGAACTTATGTTTTCTCACAAATTGTTTTACAAGCTATATTGAATTCACAGGATAGCACATCCCCCTCATTCATTCTCTGATCTACTGCACATTATTTCCACTATAATTTATCACTCATAATTTATCAGTGATGTGTATCTTGTATTTCTGCTGAAGTACCAAGAAAGTGTTGCTGGTGTTGCTTAGCATGCCACCATCAATCCTTTCTCCTCATAAAGAAACCAAGTGTCATATTTCCTACTCATCAGCATGGCTTGTACTACCTGTAATGTTATCCCACTAAACCACTGCAAATGTTCTTTTCCTCACCTTGCAAAATAGCTTACAGGTGTATTCATAATATTCTGAATAAAGGGTCTCTAAGTCCATACTATCCACATGAAAAAGATGACCTCAGAACAAGGATTAGGTTTAAATTGTGATGCATTTGTATGGGAATGGCTATACTAGGTCTATATTAAACATTTATTAGACATACAGCAAACATCTATATCAGATATACTTACTTATGGCAATATTCAACAATAATTCTTCTTTTGAGTTTCAGAACTTTACCCTATAAAGAGACAATATTTTCTTCTTACCAACATGTAGGACTTACATGCACTCTGAATCTAGCAAAGCCAAAACACTTGTAACATTTTCTATTAATATAATTTTAATGACCCATCTAGATTATGTACAGTATTACAAATATCTGAACTATGAAACTACAAAATCTTAAGGAGGTTAAACATTAAAAAACATTTCAACCAGTATGCCAGACCCTGTAGACAGCTAAAATTATTTTATTAAAGTCTGGTTCATACAGTTTTGTTCACAAATTCTGTAGTATTTCCCCAAAAGAGCCTGCAGCTTGTAGATACTTCCTTGTACATTCACAAGGCTTGCTAGGATGGCAAGAATCTTAAGAGTACATTAAACTAAATAATTTATACTGGCTATTTTAAAAACAGAATAGGTATTAGGGAGTTGTGTAAAAGAAGTTATATTTCACCACCTGGTAAATTCTTAAAGGCTGTGCCTAACCTGTAATGCAGTCAGCACAAGATACAGAATCACAAGTAGTTTGATACAGGATCTATGTTCTCATCTTTAGACACTGGATAAATAAGAATTTGCAAAAGACAAAATCTATAGTCATAATTTTATGTTTACATTTATTTTTTTAAAAATAACTATCACATCTTCTTCTAAAATTAAAATATTTATAGAAATATTCATTAGAGGAGCCTTTTTTTCACAGTGTCCTTCTCTAGCTAGGACCACTGTTGTACACTTCATATGCAAAAGACCAGAGCAGTTCTGCACTCACCAGCAGAACTACAGCCAGAATTTATGTCCACACCTAGGGTGGAAATAGTTTAGGAGCAATGTTCATTAAGATTCACAGCCTTAGTCAGCCTTGTCCCTGTGGACTGCTGCTGTTTTCCATGCCCCTCTCCATCCATCACGAGCCTTGCAGCCATGCGCATGGGAGACCACGGGGAGACTGTGCAGCAGGAGAAGGAGCCAGGCCACTGTCTAGACACCTGGCCACATCCCAGCCTCCTCCCCTCTGCTGGAGTTTCCACACCTGCCACTGGCTTCCCCTTCCCCTTACAGCAACCACTGAGAAAGTACAAGTACCAACTCAAAGCTGCCGCTCCACCTACGTGCCAAAACCCAACAGTCTCTCTCAAAATCACTTGGGAGCATCCTGATGTACTTACAGGGCTTTGCAGCCTGCTGCCCAGTGCTTCTCTCTTTTGAGTGAAAGGGTTCAGCATCCTATCTCGGGGTCCCTATTTGTCCAGCCGAGGGCAAATGAAAGCCTCTGGAAGCCTAAAGAGGGAAGAAAAGCATGGGAACTGAGAAGAGTCACCTTTTGAAAGGTGAACTTTTGATAATCTACTTCTGAACCACTCAACTTCTTTAGGCAACTTCTCCAACAATATGCATTTTACTGATTCCTTATACATAACAGGTATGAATACACAGGGCCTTGTGGATCAACTATCAGAGATTAGATGAGTTCTGGAGAAAGTCACACAGTTTATGTGTTTTTAATTTCAGTGCAAGCATAATATATGCTTGCAATAGAAATAAGAAGGTGAAAGAAATAATGACAAAAGAAAAAAAAAAACAGAAAACCTCTTCATATTGGCATTAAAGTAGCAATAGGAACCACGAGTCTGCCTGGGCCAAACTAGACACATTGAATGCCCTTTTATTTGTATCTTCAAACCGGGTGGTTCAATTAGCACACAGTGTTCAGTGATCAACTTCCAGCTAATCAGCACTGAATATTATAAAAAAAAAATATATCTATGTCTTGCCAGTACCTTGTTAGTACACAGTACCCCACGTAAAAGCCAGGAAATAGTAAGTGGGCATAAAACTATTGAGACCAGGCTCTTTTCTACAGGAGGAGAAAAATCATATTTAATGGCCTTATTCTGGCCCACTTATTATTTGTCAAAATTTTGCAGTGTTTTCAATTGTAAATTCAATAATGCCTAGAAACTCCTGAGAGGTATCTGGATTTTCTCCTTTGCTTAATGAAAGGTTTTCTCCATGGGTTTTAATGTGAAACCAGAGTCACATAGAACCACAGAATGGCTTTGGTTGGAAGGGCCCTTAGAGATTACACAGCCCTGCCATGGGCAGGGACACTGTCCACTAAACAAGGTTGGCCAAAGCCCCATAAACCTGGTGTTCAATGCCATCAAAGTAGCCAGTCCTCTATTTCACTCCCAGAATTTCCAAATTTTTTTCATCTGCTGAACTGCTCTAACTTCTTAGGCTTAACATGTCATTCCTAAAATATCATGAACATCAATTCTGTGCTTGCTGTCATAAAGACTGGCAGCTCTTCCTACTAAACCATTGCAGATTTGAAATTCTGTGTGTTTTCGTTTGCTCTGGTTTTATGCTATAATAATTCACTGGGATTATTGAAAGTCACAGAAGAAAAACATTTCTCATTGAGCACAGGCATAATGAAACTGTAGCAGCAGCAGACTTAGAGGCAGCATCCTATTTATAAATCAGACAACATTCTCAACATTCAATCAGCTGCAAATGAAATATGAATATTTACAGATAGTCACATTTTTCAAATACACACAAATAATTGTTTTTCTAGATTACTTGTCTGGAAAATCAGTTTGCCTCCCCAAAACCACAAAAAACTACGCTTATCCCCTCACAACTCCTATGTAAGTCCCATTGGCTCCTGGTATGAAGGAGCCTCAGAAAGTTTTGCATATTTATATAAAAATAATCCTAATTTTCAAATAGAAACACATGGTAGCTTTCCAAATAGTTTAAATCATATTTCAGAATTGTCACAGGCACTTTGAAGTCCTGGATTGCTAAAAAAGCAAACTAATTCCACTGCAGATGAAGGAGAACTATTGTTGCACGTATAACTGGAAAGGGAAAGATCAAAGAGGGAAAAAAGCCATGGTTTTTGAGGATTGACTTCCTTCTCTTAACTAAGTACTAACTTAACTTGTGTTCATGGCAGCTTGCAGATAGGTCTATCAAAAAATGCTTTGGCTCTGTTGTAGATAATTGATTTATTGCCCAGAGAACAACTCTTCTGAGCACAAGGACTATAAAACGTATTAAAAATCAGTGGTCAGCAATTGCCTTAGAAGTAAATGGACAGACATGAGCAGTGTCTTCTGGAGAAATAGTTCAGTCTATAAACAAAGGCAATATAGTGAAGCTGAACCCTGAGGCTTCAAATACAGGGAATTTCATCATTCTGAAAGTCCTAGACCACCATCAAACAGACTGGTCTGCACGAGGACTTACTGCGCAGTGAGTCTGGCCTGGTTAAGCCTGTGCCCTTCATGGCACAGCCCATGTGTCTTGGCTATCAACCAGCCAGGCCATGGCAAGTGCTGCAGAGCACACAACTCCCTTGGCATCATACAAACAGCTTTCATTCACACAGGCTGAAGGGAATCACCACAAACCTTGCCCTATTTTGGGTGGGTAACCATACCACTCACGGCACGGGTGAGTCCCTCAGTGCAGACACAGCCTGTGACATCCTGAATCCATCTCCTTTTTCTACGTAAGGTGGTTTTACAAGATTTGTTCAATTTTTACATATTACTCTGGAATAAGAGATGCATGACCACCTTATCACCGCCTCTGTTGGTTGTATTGATTGTCTCCTGTGTTTGATAAGTTAGCTAATACCCACTGACGGTAAATCAGCAAAAACTGATTCAGAATGGATGCAGCAGCCACTGAATGATTTACAGAGGAGACATCTGAAAATGAAAAAGAGAGTTGCTGCCATTCTGTGGCAAAGAAGCTATTCCGCATTTAGACAGTAAGAGAGCTCCAAATGTTTGGAAGATCAATTCTTTTCAACCTGTTGCTCAGTTCCCCTTGAAGACTTCAGTGCTGCAGGATCTGATTAGAAATGGAGACATGTCTGTGAGAGGGAATGGAAACCAGTCTGTTGGATGAAGCAGACCCTAGTCTGCCCAAGGAGGCTGCACAGCTGGTCTCAATGCCTGGGAGCCCACCAAGTGGCTGCAGAGTGCAGCACCCCCCAGGGGCATGGGCTCTGTGCTGCCAAAAGCTGCATTTCAGTCCTGTGAAGGTTCCTGCTCAGCAGTGAGCAGGCAGCTCTGACCACACAGCACTAGGCTTTTTGCTGGGGGATTGTCAAGGTATCAATTTATTGGGCCAGTGGAGCTCATCCATATAGTGCAGAATCCCTGTCCTAGGACAAACCATATAGTGGTGGAACAAGTCTGTTCTGGTGCAGTTGACAGTCTCTGGGAGCAGTACTGACCCTAAGATTTTGTTTACAATCTTTTCCAATTTAAGGAAAGACAGTACGTAAGACACTGCTCTAGAAACAGCAATTCATGCTCAGAAGCTTGCAAGTCACACCTGCAGTGCATGTGGAGTCTTTCCCTCCTCTCCTTATGCTATAGCTTTGAGTGACCCAAAATAAGACAATGGAGTGTCGCGATAACTAACATCTATTTTTCATTTTTAAACTCAGAAAAAAACTAGTGTTGTGTCACACAGGAAATGGTTTAGCCTCATTCCTTTAGCTGGTTCATCTCCAACAACTTTTGAACCCTCTGACTAATTTTAAATACATTTGACATAAGAACAGAGGTCTCAAGGGTAAAAAGTTCCTTCCAGTTTTGCAAAATCAGCATTCAGCTAGTGAGGAGAACTCCCTGCTCAGGGAAAAGACAAAAAGGGTTTGATCCCTGGCTGTTTTGTTTGGCTTGTTCAGCTCTCAGGAGGCAGCAGCCAGCTGGGTTCCCAGCATCACAGCCAGGCAGTCAGCATGTGCACAGCTACAGACCTGCTGCAAAGCACAGCGTTTCTTGCCTGGCTAGACAGCAAACCACCGGCACTTCTTATACTCAGGAATGGGCTGAGGATACTCCCTGGTGGTGAGGGATTGAGCACAGAGTGCATCAGGGATGCACGAGGGAGCTGAGGGGAGATGGAAGAAGTGTACTAAGGAACATAGAAAGACATGTCAGTATAAGCACAGAGAAGGCACAACAAGCCCCAAAGAATCTCTCTTTGCTTATGAATTCTATATTGCACATGAGATCACTTAGCTCACCACTGTAAGGCAGCTGTCTCTGGAAGAGACACAACAGCTGTGTAAGATAATGTTGCATAGAGCCCTAAAAATCTTGGCATGCATAAAGCAAGGGCAGCTCCTGGACACCATATATTAAATACAGGATGTTAAAAAAAAACAATAGGAAAGCCATATATGAGGAAGAATAATGTTGGTAACCCTAGAAAGTATCTGTTGAACCAACATTATGGCGTCAGGCTGGCATGGAGGTTTCCCATTGCAAATAGCGTTGATCATACTTCTCTTTGTGGAAGATGGGACAAATGAAAGTAGTGGGAATTCATGGTTTCACCATGCCAGAAGAATGCATATTTCAAGGTCAGGTTGTAATTGCTAGCCTTTTGCATACCACAGGCTTTAAGAGTTCACTGTACCTTTTGAACACAAATTATCTCCAACCTCCATCAGTCCCCTCTTGTGTATTTTTAGCTATGCTTCATCACTAACCCAACTCACAGACTTTGAATAAATCACTGATGTGACACCATTTATTTTTATGTCATGTGCTAATACACACCCACTACAGTTCCTGCAGTAATCAGTGATGCTGTTCCAAGTATTGTGCAGGACTGCCACCAAACTGATTATAAACAAAATTAACACACACACTCTGAGGGCTAAGTCTGACAAACCCCATTATTACTAGTGCAGTGTGAGGAAGAAAATGCTGCTAACCTTTCTGTCCAGGATATGGGGAGGCTGGATCCAATGACACAAGGAGGCTTGCTGAATGTCTGCCAAAGAGCATTTTTCTGAATGACCTGACAGGCCAGGATAAATTACCTCTTCCTTATTCCAGATAGACACAAGAGCTAAGGAAAGGGAAAACTACGTGTTAGGCGTTTCCTCTGCTGCTCACTTGACATAAACTGCTCTCTGTTTTGTACTACTTCAGCAGCTTAATTAAAGAAAGGAGGAGTAATGGAGGGCATTCTATTATATTTGTATGCATTGCTATCATTGAAACATAACTAAATATAGAGACTGAGGAAGCATTTCATTCATTTGTGTTTAGTGAGTTGTATGCTCAGTTCTACTTGGTAGAGCAGAGTGCTAGAGACTGCAGCCAAGTGCAAATAGGCTGGGAAAGAAATAGGTACCAAATAAAACCTATTTCTTTTTCCTTGGTAAATTTTTAATTTCATGCCACCATGCTGCAAAGTACAGGTCGTGACTGAATTGATGGCAAGAAAGACACCTTGTGGAAAGCTTTAAAGAAGAAATGTCCATGACCTGGCAGTCTGTGATACTGTTTTTATACACTTGTACAAAGAGGAAAGGATTAAGTATGCAAAAAAAAAAAAAC
>WBNO01017963.1:128067-141896 GCA_013400575.1 Peucedramus taeniatus
AAAAAAAAAAAAAAAAAAAAAAAAACACAACAACAAAAAAAAGACAAAACATTGAAGACGAAAGTAATTTTCTTCCATAATTTAATACACATTTTTTTGCTTATTCTGCAAATTAAATCATTCTCCTGATCTTATGATTGCTTGTACAGACATTAAACTTTCCAATATGATTGTCAATTTCTTGAATGTTTACTGGTAAGCTACATGGAAAATATCTGCAATAAAACCAAAATTATTTATCAACATGGAGTATGACAGAAAAAAGCCAAACTGAGAATCAAAGGAAAATTTTTATAAATTCAGTAACACTTTTTATTTCTTTTCCCCTTTAGATTTAGAAAAATAATGGAATTGGTCACTCTATTCCTTAATTTAGTGATATTGGGATGATGCTTTAGTTTTCAAAGGAGTTTTGTAAGAAAAGGAATAAGTTCTCATGGTGTTTAGTGGTTGACTTCAGAATGATTCATTATCAGACAAATGGAACTCCTCCAAACCTGCTTCCACTGCAAAAGCCTTATATAACCTAAAACCAAAACCTCATGGATTCGTTTGAAAAATTAACTTCCCTTCTGCTGTAAACAATCCGTGTCTAGAAATCTGCCTCCATCAGGTTCACTTCAGTGAGACATCTGCGTTCAACTTAAAATATTTCTTGGCATCTGAAATGGTGTGACTGATACAAAGCAAACAAGTGTTGTACCCAGATAGCTGATGGTTGCTCAGGATTGCCCATTCAATTGACACAGACAGCACTCACAAAGGGCAGCCAGTTGAAAGCCTGTAATGTGGTAAGGGAAAACAAAGGAAAACCTGCTAACTGTTCTTGTTTAGAAAGGATAGCCTTTGGCAGAGAGATGAATAACATTATTTTAGACTAAAAATTGGGCAGAAGACTGACTGCCAGACAGAAAGCTTAAACAGACAAGTAGAGCTCATACACACTATTAGTATTAAAACAGAGATTTCAAAACTTAAGAAACGTTTATTCTAGATAGCTGCAGTATGACACAACCCTAACACAACCTCCCTCATCTAATGAATTATGAGAGCAGTCCATCAGCAGACAGTAAACACATGGTCTGGATGCAACCACTAGCTCAGGAAACTTCTAAAGCGCCAAGTGTCAGAATCTGGGCACTGTTCTGCTTTTAGTATTCCCTCCCTAGAGATCCATCACTGCACTCCTTCAGATGCGAGACCACAGAAATATTGATCTGGTCTGTGATGCTTTATCTCATATAGTGTAAGAAGATGTCAGAAAGAAAGGCTTTGATTTTTACAGAGTGCAAAGGAGTAAGATACTCCCTTGCTTCCTCCTGACATCACATGAGGTGTTTTATAAGTCAAACAATCTGGTCACAGAGAATCTATGCTGTGAGAATGTGATAAAAACACAAAGAGGACCTAGAAGACATAGCTCTTAATCTTTTCAAATCAGGTGTCATTCCCTGCCTACGAAGTAAAGGAAAGAAAAGGGGAGGTGACAAACAAAATAATACATGAAAGACACCATGTGCATGAATGAAGAATCATATGGAGCACAGGCAAAATCAACTCTAGGGTCTTAAAACAAAGAGGTTTGTGCTGTTATTATTATAAATGTTGCTCTCAGTTATATAGTATAGACATATAAAGAGCCTGTACAGAGCAGCCATCAGCACACACATCAGCTTGTAAAGGGGAAAAATAAAAAACAATTAAATATATTAAAAAGGTGACTGTGTCAAACAAAACCAAAAAGAAGCAAAATTCAGACCAAACCTGCAGTGTCTAACTCTAGTTTTCTTCCAAAGGATGTCCCTTTGTCCTCAAATGGTAGAAGAGGAATACTGAGAAGCTGAGAACTGGGGAAACACGGAGGGACAAAGAGAAACTATGGGGGCTGAAAGGAACAGTACATACAACATAAATGTGTACTTTTAACTGTTAATGACCTTCCACTCCAGGAATGCAGAGACAATCAAGTAATGGGAGCAATTCTGACAGGTCTGACAAAAGCTATTTTATGAGATACAGGAATCCATAAATTAACTTCATTTAAGACTGCATAATAGGAAAAGAGATCACTGACCTCTCTGATATTTCAGTCTGAATCTGAGCCTCTACCAGTTCATTCTGTAATGAACTGTGAATTTCATCACATTAAAAGAAGATGTGAAAACATCACCTCCAAGTACCCCAATAAATAACTATATAGGTTTATATTAATATTTAGACTGACATCCATCTTCTCTAAAATTAAGATAACGTTATGCTTACTGGTCTTACATATGTGTCTGAGATCTTACTTTCTGTCATAACTTTCCACTCTGTTCTTATACTGAAAAATGAAAATTTACTGCTGTTTCTCAGGGGTTTGTAAGTAAGCCACCTCAGATAAGTACATCCTCTTAGTCCTCTCCCAAAGAAATGCAGCCAGGCCATGATCTGGACTGCCCACCTGTCTGCTCTAGATGACTTCTATAGCAACTGGTGAGTATTCATGAAATCTGATACAGAGACAGAATTTTCAAGATACTAAGTTCCTACAGGTTTCATTAAAAAAGGGTGAGTGAAAAGTTTCAGTGTAACCTTACCCCCTATTAATTACCAGAAAATATTTGTATTTGTACATATGCATGTGTATAATTGAAGGAAAAGCTCAACTAGCAGTAGCTTAACTAGAATATCTATTTTATTAGAAAGCTGAGTATCCAAACAAGAAATAAAAACTGCCAAGAAAAGAGACTTCCTTGCTTCATGGAATTTTTTTGGCTGAAGTAGAAAAACCTGTTTGTTAGTTTGGTCAAGAAAGTTCTACATGTCAGATTACAGTTTGAGAAGTTCTTATTTCAGTGAAAAAGAGTTGTGACAGAAAATTAGATTTTCCACCAAACTAACTTGAGTGGTCATGGCTCACATATCTTAAAGATGTCTAGGTTTTCAGCTGCTGAAAATAAATGCTGCTGACTTTTTGATACAGATTCTGAATTGTTAAGAGGAAAGTTAGAGAAAGGGTTAAGACAAAAAAAACTGTGACTGAAATGTCATCTATCCTACACACCCGACTTTGCTATTGCAAGCAATCACATCCCACAAATCCTGTCCATAAATGAATCAAGCCCCACTTTAAAACTGTTAGTTTTCTGCTGTTTGCTCTTTCCCTTCCAGAACTTTGTTGTCTGATTCTTAGAAATCCCCTATTAATTTCAAGATTAAATTTATTCACCGTGATTAAATCCATTTGTTCTGCTGCCAAAATTGGCCTTTAGTTTAATAGCTTCCCTCCATTCTCAGTGCTTATCTTTCTGGTGTATTTATGGAGAAAAATCTTATCTTCTCTCAGCCTTCATTTTTGCTAGGATAAACAAGCCAATCTATTTCATTTGCTTTTATAAAATGTGTCCTCTATTTTGCCCCAGCATGCCAGTATATCATCTTTGCCCCCATTCCAGGCTGAATTGATCTTAGCTGAACACAAATCTCCAAATTATGCATAATAATGCAGGTAAGGCCTTACCAGAACCACATACAGGCATCAATTTCCCCTCTATCTATAAACTCATTGCCTGACTCACTGTAAGAAATAATGGCTTTCCTGCCCATCACAGTTGTGATATGTTGGCAGTTTACAATCATCCCATGGTTAGCTCTACACCCAGTTCTTTCTCCTCCTCTGTTGTTTCCAAGTAATAAGCTCAAAGCCCACAGGAGAATTTTCTATTATTATTCATAACCTTAAGATTTGTGTTATTGATGCTTATCTCCTCTCTACTTCTCTAATCCTTAGAACTGTGAGTTCTTCCTGCAAGGTATTCCATTTATTTTCCATATCAGTTTTATCTGACAGCACTGCAGTGTCCTGGATTTAATAACACTTCCTTATGTTTTCTACTGACATCATTAATAAAAGTGTCAAGCAGTATGGAGCTGAACAAGAAGAATTTTCACCAATAACCTGCCTCCTAGACAGCAGTTCAGCACTTCCCTTTGTAGTCTCCCCATTACCTCAGTCCCTTTCTTTGTCTTCCTTTACAAATTGTCATCTCCTCCAGCTGATAACTCCATGAATGACACTGACTTCCCTTGCCTATCTTATTTAATTATCATTGTGAAGATCAGCAGAGCTAAGGCAATTTTGATATTTTCCTACCTCTGGTGGTGAACAAAACTTGCACGTCCTGTGTCCCTCTTCTTATATTGCACTACCTTTCATTAAAAGGTTAAAATATTAAAGTGTTAAAATATTTAAGTGTGTAAAATCTAGCAGAAGGAGGCATCTTCGTGGTTTTTTTTTTTTTGATTAGTGAATTCTGATTGCTCCTTTTGACAGAATTTTGGTATTTTCACTGGGAGAGAGTTTCTCCTGTCAAGTTTTGAGGAGCAGCATAGCCTTAACTTTTGGAACTGAACCCATTTCCCCATTTCCACATGCAGGCAAACAGCTCCCACAACAAAAATGCAGGCAGTCTCCTTCTCTCTGCATTTTTTTCCAACTGTAGTAGGTGGCCTATTTAAAAGGAGTCATTTTTTCCCCCTACAAACCACATATCTCTGAAATCACCACAGCTAAACCAGCACTAACCTAGCTAAGCATGCCTTCTCTGTTGCCACCTTCATCAGCCGATGGCAGAGTGTGACAAGGTCCAGGAGAGAGGAGAAGGAATCCAGGATAAATAACTGTTTTGTTCTCTGCCTGACTTTTTCTCTTCATCTGCTTCCATCTCTAATAGTGACAAAGCAATTTCTTTCACCAACACAGGGTCTTCTATCAATACCTCAGCAAATAACTAACAAAGGAATAAAAAAAAAGGAAACAGAGAAATAATTTGCATACAGATGACAAAGGCCTTTAAATACTTTGGGGAATCATTCAAAAATCAATCGTAAATTGTGACTGGACTTGTTTCTGATTTGCCACCAATGCAAGGGTGGCCCACTCTGACCTATTCTGGCCCCTAAAAATATGCTGGCATTTTGTCCTCTGCTTTGAAGGTAAAAGACACTATAAACCTGAATCTATAAACCTGGCTTTGTTCAAAGCTTACTTTATCCATAACAAATGTTATTTTATCTATTTTTTATGTCTAATGCAAGATATTTACCTTTTCAATCAAAATTCAAAAGACTTTCATCTGTATATACCTCTCTAAAGTATAAATACCTCTGTAACCTGGTTCACTTATTACCAGCTGAGGCCGTTCCTCCTCCAAAGACTGTGCAGATCCCAGCACATGCACCAGTGTACCTATGATGCTCCCAAAATGGGGACAGCAAACAGCTATGGTCTGCAGAGCTGGACCCCTTTTTTACTGATTATGGAAGTCTCCAAAATAACAGAAACCCCAGAAAATTAAAATGACCAAAAGCTGCAGATTGGAAGTTGAAAACACAATGGTCCATCATCTGCTGTGCTGAGGAAGTGGTGTCAGGAACAGCTCCTGGCTCTGTGCATAGAAAGATGCTCCCTCTCTATGTCTGTCCCAGCCTGTACAACTGGGCCACCTGGCTCACAAGAGATGGCAGATGTGGCCACTGCTATAGCTGAGTGGCTTCAGACTTTGCTGCTTATGACCAATGAATCACAGATCATAAGAAAATGTGAACACAGCCACACAGTTATTAGTAATAAATGTTTAGATTTCAACACCAGTCATTCCCCACACCTTCACAGCTATACTGAAAAAAAGAGTTTGGAAAGACAGCAGCCCAAAGTTCAGTATCAGAAGCTGTGCAACTTTATTCTCTTCTCTCTACCCAGTACTATACAGTGTGCTTTTGTAACTCTGTGACTCTGGATGGGTGGGGCAGGAAACTCATCTTTACACACTTCTTCACAGAGGTGCTACAAGGAGAGTAGCATCTTTCCTGTTTCCAGTGAGGACAGGAGAAGCAGCAAGCAACAACTGAGCTGACTAATTAAAAAAACCCCAACCTGCTAGAGACATCCAACGTCAGTAATTTCATTCACAATAATTAGCATTTATCAAAATTAGACACAACCAAATTTGGAGTCTTACACCAGGAAATGGTAGATATTATAGTAATAATTTGCTTCAACTATAACAATATTTGCTTTAATGTCAAGTCTTTTTTTTTTCTTTGCAGACTGTACACACACACAAACAAAAAATCTGGAGACTTCATGACCTCACATCAGTATTAAACGTGTATTTTCCTTCTCATTAAGCTGATTGTTTCTACTTCCTGCCACTATGAGGTCAAGAGTTCTACCTTTCTGCAGTCATTTGCAGCAAAAAAAAATCTTGTTTTAAGGGTGGATAGAATGTATATTCACCAATCTAAAGCCATAGATAAATAAACTAAGGATCACATATCTAGGATTTAACCAGGAAGTGTAATTGAGCTAGCAAGATCACCGGAGCATTCAACTTGAAAGAGCTATTACTAACATAAGCAAAATGGAACTTACGTCCTTTGGAATCCAAGAACTCTAGAAAGTTTCTGGGTTTTCCATAGTTAGCCACTTACCAACTATTTGCTGCAGTACTTATTTTTCTAGATTACCTCCTTTATTGTCTGTTTTTGGCCTGTAGATGCTGTGGAATTCCTGGTAAACACACTCAAGAGCTTTGGGAATTGAGTGCACCAAACTAAGAAATGGGTGAAACCCCAGCTAAATGTTCCTCAAAGTAGACCTTAAAACCAACAAAAACAAAGAAAGAACAAATAGGTCTCAAATAAGGCTTTTATAAATTGTCTACATAAGAAACCTTGCAATATGTTCATTTGCAAGAATAAACTGCAATGCCTTAGTGCACATCAGATATCAAATATCAAATATGAAAATAGAACTGAAGCCATAATAAATGTAATTACATTGGAATACATCTAAGCAGTCTCATTTGCTAATGAAAACAAAAAATGTTTAAAATTCTCTTTTATTGGCTGACATGGTTTATTAACCACATTGTCACATCTGCTATGATTATGCTTGCCCATTAAAACTGCCTGCACTTGGAAATAAACCCTCAGATAACCAACACAAAATCACAGGGTCTGTGGGGAGAGGAATATGGCAAGGAGCTCAAGACAGAGGCAGGAATCCAGAAGGGACCTGAGGCAAGGAGCTCTTGGCTTCTGGGTGTGTACCAGCTGCTCTGTGGCTGCTCTCCATTACCCAGTGTTGCACAGCTGTGGGATCAGGAGTGAGGGGCAGGCCTGCCCTGCAGGTAATGTGTGGGTTCTGTGTGTGAAATCACAGTGCATACACATCCAGCTGGGCAGCTCTACTCAGATGGGTAATAGGCTGTGGCCAAAGAGCGGGGGAAGTTGTACCACCAGGTCAAAATACTGATGCAGTGACCCTTAGGCCAGGCTAACCTCAGTAATTACTTCCGTCATTACTGTTTAATATTCTGTACCCATAGGAATACTAATGCCCCAGTGCACTGCAAGATGCAATTACCAAACCCATTGTCATGAAAGGGCAGTGTAAAGCTTTTGGGGGAGGAGTCATTTTTTGTCCTTTTTTTTTTTTCTTCTGGGTATCTAAACAGCATGAGACTTTTTATCTATTGCTTGATTCACTGTAAGACTGCAATTTTTTCAGTCTTGCTTTTGCATGTTGGATCCTAAATTTTTTACAATCAACGTGGTGGCTGGATGCCAAGTGCACATGAAGCTGCTCTATCACTCCACTCCTCAGCAGGGCAAGAGAGAGACAATATAACAAAATTCTCATAGGGAGAGATAAGGACCAGGAGAGATCTCACCAGTTGCTGTCATAGGCAAAACAGACCTGACTTGGGGAAAATTAATATATTGACATTAAAAATCAGAGTAGGGCAATGAAAAAAACCCCAAATCTTAAAACTGCTTCCTCCCACCCCTTCTTCCTAGGTTCCACTCCACTCCTGATTACCTCCTCCTACAAGTGGGGCAAGGGGACAGGGACTGGAAGCTGCAATGAGTTCATCACATACTCTCTGCCACTCCTTCCTCTTCAGTGGCAGGACTCCTCATACTCTTCCCCTGCGTGGGGTCCCTCCTACAGGAGACAGTTCTCCAGAAACTTCTCCAACCCGAGTCCTTTCCCCAGGCTGCAGTTCGTTTCAAACTGTTCCAGCATGGGTCCCTGTAGGACCACATAGGGTCACAAGTCCCGCCAGCAGACCCATTTCAGTGTGGGCTCCTCTCTCCATGAGGCCATAGGTTCTGCCAGGAGCCTGCTCCAGCACAGGCTTCCCACAGGCTCCCAGCCTCTTTCAGGCATCAGCCTGCTCTGGTGTGGGGTCCTCCAGGGCTGCAGGTGGATCTGTGCTCCACCATGGACCTCCACGGGCTGCAGGAGCACAGCTGCCTCCCCATGGTCTGCACTGGGGGCTGTGGGGGAATCTGTGCTCTGGCACCTGGAGCACTTCCTTGCCCTCCTTCTCCACTGACCTTGGTGTCTGCAGGGATGTTTTTTGTCACTTTTCTCTCTGGCTGTAATTGCTGTTGCACAGGTTTTTTCCTCCCTTCCTAAATCTGTTATCCCAGAGGCACTACTGCTGTCACTGAGGGACTCAGCACTGACCAGCAGTAGGTCCATCTTGGAGCTGCTTGACATTGGCTCTGTCAGACATTGGGGAAGCTTCCAGAAGCAAACAAGTGTTGTGGATATATTCCCTCTGGGTCTCTACATAAAACTTACCAATAAACACAGTGACATTAGCCAACAAAATTCACATATAGCTAGAAATTTAAACTATTCTTTATTTAAATTGAAGTTAGAAAAAATTTAATTTTTTTATATATATATATGTAAAAGTTTTTGTGTCATTTATCTATGTACCCACTCTCTATGAATCATTCATACTAAAATTATTTTGAGTCTTTCATATTGTTTCAGAACAAAATTTGAGATCCAGTCATGCTGGCAACATTTCATTTTTATTGCTAGTAATGTGGAAGCACTGGTGGCAAGAGCAGCACAACAGGTGCCTCTTGTACCAAACCCCCAACTTCTGTCTGTGGACTAAAAGCCATGTTACAAAAGTTAGCTAATTAAGCTTCCCAACCTGCAGCCTCTGAAATCAAAGCCCAGAAAAAGGAAATACCCTGAAACAGGATACAGCAGAAAGCTGAGGTAGATTTTTAGACCTGAAGAAAAATGTGAGGATTTGAAATGCTGTGCTTTAATTATTAGCACAGGAATTCCCAGCTATCTGAAATTTTTCCAAGTGCACTACAAAGTACAAGCTTTGTTTATATTCTCTTTATATTCTCTTCTCTCTTACTCTAAACATGACTAGTTCCTTATCCAGTGCATTACAGAAAAAAATTAGATTATAATTTTATTTACCTTCCATGTCTCTCAAATACTATTTCTGGTTGTCTCAAACAGTAGCAGATGGGGCTTTAACATGACATATAAAGCTCTGCAATCTTTCCAGTGTTTTGTTTCTTATGATGAGGAAATAATAGCTTACTGCTCTTGAGCTTCAGGACTTCTATTTACAAAACATCCATGGACTTAATTTTTAAATTAGTACTGACCCACCTTAACACTGTAAATCCATGCAAACTTTAATCAAAGTTTCCCATTATGGATTTAATCTTCTTGCCCAAGATGGCTACAGTTAAATTCAACTTGCTTGTTGGTTTACTATGTCCCTCAGCAGTGGGATGAAGTTGCAAACACATACGTTCCTCTTTGTAGGCGTTAACATACATTGAAACTCAAGGTCAACCCTGGATGTTTATGCATGGTGTCAGTCATTGCTCAGGCCAAAGGGAATCTTTTCTCTGGGTCCAAAGCATTCTGACAAACTTCAAAGTAAACATTAAAAAGCTGAAGAGATACTCAGAAGCACATTTAGAAATGTTTATTTGCCCAAATATTAATTATTTTTAGGGAGAGATTTCTGAACGTGGAGTTTGCTGCCTGTATCAATCCACCAGTAACCTGGTGTAGCATTATGTTTATTGTAGAGGATATTATTGAATACTTCATCAGAAGGCTCAAGAACAGAACAGGGGATAAACATTCATGGGAGAAATTTCTTCCAGATCTTGCAAAGTTAACATTTGGTTTTTTTCTACTGAAACATGAAAGCTTTTATGATACACATTTTTCTTTTTAAAAAGTAACAGGCAGTGTACTTACTGCTTTAAAAACACCTGCTTCTTTTGACAACGAATCCATTTTCTTATACTTAAAGAGCTCCATTTCCCTCAGCCTGAAACCTGTTGAGTCTTCCAAGACTTTCCATTACCACATTTGACAATGACTGTCACTGTTACTTTATATTTTTTTGAGAAATGCCAAATTAAATGAAGATGTAATTAAAGATGCACAAAGACTCAAGCCCTCTTTAGGCTCCCCTACTAAGAATAGCTGTTAAGTTATTTTGAAATAGAAATTTTAATTACAAATGCCCACAGCTTAGGTCAGAAAAAGAAATGTTCCAAGAACAATGGCACGTGTGAACTCTTGAGATGACATTGTAAAACTTTTTGGTCAAATGGTAATTAGGAGATTAAAAATATGAACTAGTCTTCTACCTTCTGGACGTACTAGTAATGTCACTATGCAATGATCCAGATCTGACTCTTTTGCATTAACACTTAAGTAGAAAAGCATTCATATTACTTTCCATACTGAAACCAAAGGATTGAAAGGATTGAAACCGGTTGCTGAGAATGCAGATTTCAACACTCAGTTTCTCTGATTTAGACCTGCCTGACCTGAACTGTTTTGAGGAAGCTAAGAGAATCCTTGAGCAATAGACCAATAGCAAGTTTTGTATTGGCTAAGCTAAGCTGCTGGACAAAGTACTTTTGTTTCCTTATTCTTCTGTATGAACTCTGTCTCAGATGAAAAGAAAGCTAGCTAAAATTTCAGCTAAAAGCAAGACCTCCAGCAACAGCACATCTGTACATTTAATCCTGTCTAGATAGCTGGGTTGTGGGAACAATTCCAGAATATACCCTTTGATGCTTTGGGAAGAGAATTACTATATTGTTGCTGTAGAGATTTCATTATTCTCTAGCTGGAGTTTTTTCTTTATAAAATAAATCAAGTTTCCTTGTACAGAAGACCCATGATAAAAATGAAAGATAGATTCACAGAGGTAGCATGACCATACCACAATGGAAAGTGAAGTCTGTTGGGATGAGGGCAGAAGCTCAGTGAACTAGGCAATCAGACAGTCTTTTATACAGCTCTGTAACACCCATGAAAATGGGAGAGTGGCCTTAGGAGATTTCCTAAACTACATACTTTTAGTTTTAAAAGATTTTCTATTTAAAGCCTCCTCAAGGGTACCCAGGAGATTCCACAACACCTTCTACTATTCCTATTTTGAGAGCTGCTCTGTGTTGTTCCAGGACTGGGAACAAAACAGTTCAAGTGTGTGAAGATGACCTCAATTAGTGCCATTTCTCCCTGCTTCTGAAGTGGTTTATCTGCTCCTTTCCACTTCCTCACACTCACATCATTGTCCTTGAGACTGCTGAGTCCCCTAGACAGAAATACCTTTCCAAGCTTCTCTGGGTCCATTCCTCTCAACTTGTCCAATCTTCACCTTTCAACACTGAAGTCTTTGGGCAGAAACCATTTATGCTTCTGTGGGCCATGGTAAAATACAGTCACATCTCTGGATTTATAGAGAGGAAGGGGAGAGCCCTCAGGATATGCAGCAGCCCTAGTGAATAACAATGCTACACATTGCTTAATACACATTTTAATGTCAGTTTGTTCATTGTTTTTTGTAAATACATAATAAAGCTTGGCACTTTTTTCTCAAATTGAATAATAAAAAAAAATTATAGTAAATATAGAGTGATATTTATAGAATATATATAGTTGATGGCTCTAGCATCCATACATATGCACAACAGGAAACACTGAACTGGAATCTTACGTAACCCAAAGCAAACTGTTTGCAAATTACTGTTTTCAGACCAAAAATTATCTGTACCTGACTCTTTTTTTCCAGGAGAGCAGTTTCACAGGTCCAGAGATCAAGCAGCATAGCACATTGATACACAGAGGCGTGTGCCCAGCCAAGGATTGGCTTGCTGCCACTGAATTGCTCACCAGTTACGTTGCCTAAGACAAACCAAAAAAGGAGAAAACAAGCAGATGTCAGTATCACAGGGATTTCCACATGCCTACGGTCCCAGGGCTTGTGGTACTTCAGTTTATTTATAGCACAGGGTTGTGGTTTTTGCTTGCAGGGAACCCCAGGCCAGGAAAAGATTTGAAGTTCCATAAGCTTTGGCACACCCCAGAGTATTCTGCAAGGAAAGGAGCAAAAGCACCAGCCATTTGGTGTAAACATATCTCTTCCATCATCATTTAACAAATATTCTTTGTGAGGTTCAAATTCAAGAAACACATCAAGAAACATAAAGCCAGAGAAAACACAAGAAAACTAGAAGAGGGAGTGAAGATAAGCTTAATTGTTCACAGCACCAAAACCTGTTGGTATCATCTTCATCCCCTCACCTTCACTCTCAGATCAATGAAAGGCAGCACAGACTACTCAAAGATAAATTTTACTAAAAGTTATAGGGACAGAGAGTGGATCAAGGGGGTAGACTTTCTTTTCAGATAGCTTAGTATCAGAAAAATCAGTCTTCATAATTTTATAGTTACTATGAAAGGAGGAAAAACAACACTACAAATGTTTCAACAATGCTATCAGTCCGTGAGAAATCCTTAAAGAACCGATGCTTTTGTTTTCTTTGTTGTATTGCTATCTAAATTCGAGCTATTTTTGGCAATAAATTATAAATCAAGTAGAGTGAATCTGAAAAGTTTAGAGCTGCAGAGTTAAAAATCAGCCATGGGATTTCCAAGCTTCTTCCTCCTCACCCTTCTAGAGGTACAGCTGGTCTTATTTAGAAATCTTTAATAGTCTGACTTTATTCAGATCTTACTGTTTAAGAAAAAGGAGGTCTGGAACATCAAATAATTTGTGGATTTTAATTTACAATTGAGAAAAGTTTAACATGGTAGGAAGTTAAATATAGTTCTGTAGAAAAAGAAATCCAACACATTAATTAAAAAGCATTCAGAAAAAATTAACATTTTTCTTTTCCAGCTCCTTGTGCCTAGAAGATGTGCTTGCTCATTATACCACTGAACTACATCAGTAAATGTCCCTTCTCTGTTATTATTCCCTCCAGGGTGACTTTGTTGTTTATGACCCTGAAAAAGTGCAAAACTGTGACATTAACAGCATGTGACAACCAATTCCACATGTTCAGTTAGGTCTTTGTGGAACATTCATCACCTAACTAACTAGAAGGATAAAGAAAGGTCCTGGAAATACAGTCAGCACTCACTCTTGCAGAACTACAGCAACAATTCAAGTTATGGGCTTGGCCTACCTTGGAAAGAGCAAACCATCATAGGTCTTTTGGACCTGGGATATCTTGTGTTTATCTTTCTTAATATACTGGCTGGTCACAAGGAGCAGCTGTTCCCAATCTCCTTTCCGTCCTCTAAATTCGCATAATATGTGATGTAAAACCTTCACTGGTCCTGTGTGTGAATATATCCATCCTCACCAGTGTGAGAGTTGTCATGGTTTTCCATCTCTGCAAACTCCATGAACTGAGTTCTGTGGACCTGTGCCATGAAAAAGAGACATCCAGGAAACAGCAGCCAGCTCTGCAAAGATTTCAATTCTGTATAATCGACCTACGAGTGGATTTGGCCTCAGAACACGGTGTTTTGTCAATAGCAGAAAACAACTAAATAAAATATCACCAAAATATTACTTTTTTACAGGTAAGACCTACACTGTAGCTTCATTTATATTGTCACAGAGTAAGACATACTGAACAAATTTTTTACTGTGTCTAGTTTTTCCTTCAGTCATATAAATATA
>WBNO01017973.1:1779-42164 GCA_013400575.1 Peucedramus taeniatus
ATTTTCCTGCCTCAGTTTTATATCCTCAGCCCACCACTACTCAGTCACAGCACAGATGACTTACCAATAAATGGTATTATAACAAAAATAATAACATCAAAGGAGCATTTGAGTAAGAAAAAGTTTTTAAAAGTCAACATCATTCTCATTAAAAAGAGCTGAATAAAAATGATATAGATAAAATCAGTTAGATTTAGACTACAGTTGTTCAAGCTACTGATACCTTCAAATATTAAAATCTTCTCATACACAAGTCCACAACGAGTACCAGACTATTCTAACCATACTTATGCTACATAGCTGGGCCAATGGAGACAGGAATACACTTCTCCGTGAATTTTTCACTGTTTCCAGCACCCTGAGCCATCAGTCATGCTTCAATCTGCCTCTGTTGCAGCTGGACTTCTTGCCAGCTGTTATTAACAGTCCAGTACATGAAATTGTCAGTCCTTCAAATAGCAAGGTAAAGGCAATTAGCTTGTAAGGTTAAAAGCAGAGTTTTGTGGAGGGTCATCCTATTTTTATACAAATTCTTTAAAAAATAAGCAAGTCATATCTAGATTGAGTATGTGTCTTCTGTGCAAGAGTAATAATCACATTTCACCAAAAATTGAATAAGTCTATTGTGTAAATGAAGGACTCCCTAAGCACACATTAACAAGAGAAACCATAGCAATCTATCATCTCAACGATCCCTGAACAACAGGATCTGTAAGTAATTTGGATAGAACAGATTGTGACAGCTTCATAGGAATTACTGCAAGTTGCATAGGCAAAAATCCACAGAATAAAAGGGATAGAAATAGGATGTAGGCTGTTCCATTGATTCACATATCATCAAGCATTGAAAGTAGCCTTGCTAAAACACATAATTTTGTCACTAGAATAAGAAGACAGAGATAGTACTGGAGTGCCTGAAGAGTCACATGAGAGCTAACCATAATGTGAAAATCAGATAACTATTGTGTTGCTAAAAGAAAATATAAATAAATCAAAAATATTTATTTTTATGTTTCAGTTAAAGCAAAACTTAGCACTGTATTTCTTGTAATCTATAAAAACATTATACATATATATCTATGTCTGTCTATCTATCTATCTATCTATCTATCTATCTATCTATCTATCTATCTATCTCTTAGCTTGACTGGCCTCCCAGTCAACCTATCAGTCCTATGACTAAAGTGTAACATCAGAAAAACCTGGATCTATTTCTTACAAGAAGTTAAGGCCAAATTATTAATGTATGACAGAGTCTGGTACAGGTAGAAGTAGATGTGCTGGCATTATTTCAGTTATAAATCTTTCACCTCACCTCCTTCATTTTTCCTTGTATATCATCTTATATTGAGATAGTCACAAGAAATTTGACAGGTAGGGCAATGCTCGAAAACTGCACTATCCTTTTCTTTGAGCAACAATTCTGCTTTTCTCCATCTTATGGAACTCTCAAACAAGACACACACAATGAAATGCTTCAAAGACAGTGAGAGCATATGGCAAAATACAACCCTCTCATCTCAACTTCTCTGCAAAAGAACTGAGAAGTTGCTGTCTATGAATGATTAGAATTTATCTGCTAGCCCATAGCTGTGAATAGTCAGAAAAAAGATATTTTAGAATAGTTCAGAAATGCTTGTCCACATCAGATTAACCTTTTATGCCAACACTTTTACTACTGACATAAGTGTATCTTGTCAACAGGGAAGTGTTTACAATTTGACAATTTTGCATGAAGAGAAAGAAACAGCAGAAAGTTTAAGAAGACAAGCTGAAAGGAACAAAAGGTAATATGTCAATACCCTAGCAAAAGGCCAGTTTTTTACTTACAATATGCCACCTAAAATTTAGCACCTTGATGTTAAATAAATACCTCATTTATATTATTTCTCCTTTGTTCAAGGACTGCTCCGTGTGTAATGAACAAAAGTAATTCAGGTTGATACAGATAATTTCATCAGTACCTCATTGCACTTCAAAAAAGCCCCTAATGACCCTTCCTCTCCCTTCTATAAAGCTCAGTGGGAGTATTGCCACAACGTTCATGGGAGTTAGAGGTATCTCAATTCTCAGCACTGTTGTGAGAGGTAGGAAAATAGTTCACAACTGCAACACATTACTGGAAACTTAGGCCACAAGATGGTGTTCTGAATGCACATTAGAAACCAAACCAGCAGATCCCAAAACACCTTAATAATGTTTGATTCATCTAAATTGTAACACCTCTTTTCCATACTTTTCTGAAACTTTGATGTCTCTCAGTGCTATTATTCACTAACTTCAAACAACTTCTGTAAGTAAAGCACACTAAAAATGAAAAAATGCATATAGCTTAGAAAAATGTGATCATAATAAAATAACACAATACATTGCACATAACAGCTGCCTCTACAGAAAGAGCTCTATGGGAATGCTACAGCATTTGTATTTATTAACCTGTTGTAATCCAGTGGGCTGTGTTTACTTTTCTGTGTTTGCCTTCCAACACCAATGAAACTCTTCCCTCATATAAACTTCTTCACTGAACACTTTTGCTCTGTGACTCCCAAGCGCTTTTTTCTCCGGCTGAGATGAGTATCTGGTGTGAAAACTTTAGGGAACAACAAAAGGGTTTGAGACATCAAAGCTGCTACTATCCTCTTTTGCCAATAAAATGTTTAATTTTGGCTACATCAGTAAAACTGCCTTTGGTAACTATCAGTGGCTTCATTCATTAATGTGTCACTAACACTGAAAGACGTTTCTGGGTTTTTTAAACAAGAAATAGGTGTGCTAAAAATGCAGACTGAGACAACCAAAAAGTAACTGCCCGCTTTGAAAACAGTTTAGGCTAGCTAAAACTTTTTTACTTCCATAAATCCTGTTTCTAAAAGAGCACTAGTGTTGGCAACTTCTTGTATCGTCTATCATATAAAAACTAGAGGACTCAGTCAGGAATTTGAGGGTATTTGAAATCATAAAATGTCCCCTATTTGCCCCCTTCAGAGGGCCATCTCTGAGAATTTTTCCCCCCGCCTCATCTCTGGGATTTCAGGTGGGAAATTTCAATAAATCTGTTGTTCTTCACTTTTTTTTCTTCCATTAAGCCATCAAAACTCATTTTCCTAATTCAGGCAACCCCCAACACATTTAAAACACGTAAATCTAATTGCAATAAATAAAAAAAGCAAAGAAGTTGAATGCTATAGAATGCAAACCTGACTGGGTAGTGACTTTATCCTGAAGAGAGGATTACTTGGCACCAGGTCACAAACTCAGTGCAGACATGAAAGTGAGACTGCAACAGTTAGGGTCAGACTCAAGAATTTAAGTCTTCACTGCAACACCTTCACTGAAAATCCCACTGCGTTTAATTTCAAGACACCAGCTCTCTGCTTCGGGGCAGTCAAATGCAATTCAGCTTTGATCCAAAACCCTTATATTGTCACAGTATATATAAGCTGAGGAGAAAAAGGATGAAAACAGCTGTAGAACTTTTGGTCTGAAGCATTCTGAGCAGAGCTCAGAACCTGTGGCTGTTAAAGTCAGTCTGCACAGGGAGAGAGCTTGATTCACGTGCTTACAGTTAAATGTTCTTTCCAGGTAACTTTGAAACGAATTCCCCTGTACTAAAGCCACTTTTTTCAAACAGCCACAGTGTGATAAAGGGATAATTTTCATTAGTCAAATTTCAACTACTGCAAACAAACCATTTTGAAAAGCAGAGTCCTTCTCCCCAATAACTGCTAATTACAGCCAGAACATTCTAGCTTTCCTTGTCTCAAGTGAACATACACATTGTTTTTCTGACAATTAATGCATCATAGACTACACTATGTTCCTAAGTCCACTACTTATTAAAAATACAAGACATAAAATTGTATTTAATTGTTTATACAGCTTAAATATATTATCCCCGTACACAGCAACATTTCAGAAATTTTATTAAGCAGAAAATATTAGTGCAGAAGAAAAGTTCCACTGGGTAACAGCTGCCACCTTTTCTAGGGTTCCAAGTAATTGTTGTCTTTTAAATATAACAAATGTTCTTAAAACTTCTGAATGCATACACTTTGCTGGACATTTTCTGTTCCTCCTTCTAGGTCTATTTTGAAAATCTCTGCATAAGCTCATTTCAATTTCTAAAAATACATGCAGTTATACTTACAAGTTTAAAATCTTGGCACTTCTCTATTTCTAAACATACGATTCCAGTTAATCATATAAATGTATAATATCAGCCTGTGATAGTGAAGATGCCCCTGTGGAAAAACAAAACAAAACAAAAAAAACCCCAGTATAAATTGTTTTGCTTTTCACTGTTTGATGCATGATAATTAATACCCATTTTGTTCTATAAATGCATGAAACACAGAAAAACCTTTAAGTTTTGACAGAGCAGAGATGCGTGTGCATTAATATAATAGGGCACATAGTGGGATGAAGATGATCTGTGATAAGCTGAATGAAGGAGACAAATTTCTAGAGCAGAAAGGGAGGCAGAAGTAGCAGGTTTTGGGGGTTTAAAGAGAATCTCTTGTATGAATAAAATCCCATGGATTGGCATCAATCTCCAAGTATTTTCTATGATTCTGAAGATTTTTATCCTTCTTCTTTTTCCAAATAAATGAAAAATGCCCCAAAAACCCAAATAAATAACCCAAAACCCAAACCAACCAAACAAAAGCCAAACAAAGAAAAAAAAAAGCCTTTTCAAGAAAATAAAATTAAAAGAAAAAAAATAATAAATACTCAATATCAGATGTTCTGAGTTTTTTCTTTTAATTTTCTTTTATTCCTTCCCAGACAAAATCCTTTGCCAATGTTGAGCAAAAGTTAGGAAAGGTTTGAATTTTTCAAGGGTTCTTTTTATGACGAGTTCATTATGAACAGTAAAAAACATCATCCTACCCTTAGAGCTATCTTTTCCTCAACACTGTGCAAGATGTAGTAAATATTTACATCCTTATGCTTCACTCTACTCCCCTGTATAATGATATGCTGCCATACCTACACTGTCTTTATCTAACGTCTGATTCATTAATGATTGTAAGGAACACTGAGAAGCTCACTTAAGAGCATAATATCAGAAACAGCTTTTTCAAGGAGCATCATAAATGAAGTGTCATTATAATAAAATCCAACTTTTCCATAAGAAAGGGTACAATTACATTCATATGTATTTCCTACACACTAGAAAGAATGATATTGAAAGTTTCTAATAAACAAAAATGCACCGATATCCACGTTTAAGTACAAAAGGGATCATTCAGTAATGATTCTATTTTTAACATCTCATATTTGTGAACTGGAAGCCAAGTACAAGAACAGGCTTAAGCTGATCCTTACCAGACACCAGGCCACTAAGGGTTACAATCTGCATCTCTGCTTTGTTCCTGCTCTCCTGGCCCAGGTGCAACAGAGAGGCCTAGCTCCAGGTGATTCCATGTGCCATATGTGCTGCATTTCCTGCACACACTAGGAGTTGGGAACAGTATTTCCAGGTTTACAGCTAGTCTGTTTTTCTTGCTTTTTGCCATTTTAAGCCTGCTGTCTCCTGTTATTTATACATTTTATTTAATATGTGCTTTTTCTTTTTTTCCCCAAATACCAAGGACAACTAAAAACATACAACAGACAGGCACAGCAGGGAAAATAGAAGTATGCACTCAAAGACACGCAGCCAAATTCAGCCCTTTGGAGAATCTGCTCACAGAAGCATGAAATTTTCACAGATGTCTGAGTAGTGCAAGGATAGCATGACTGACATGTTCTGCTGTCTTAGCCATCCAGAATATTTTTGTGGATGGCTCTAGATATGAGAGGGGCTTCCCTTTTCACAGCATTTGAAAATACAAATCCACATAGCCATTTCCAAAAGAGGAAGACACACTAAAATTGCTGACCCACATGCCAAGCTTTAGCCTCTCTCAGTGCTCCTACAGGCTTTGAAGGGGCCATTCATATGGAAAGTTACATTATTTAGCACGGGCTCAGTTGTATGGCCAGACTTTAGGACGTTGGCCAGCTTTGCTGAGGCACCTCAAACTGATGAACAGCTCTGCCATGGAGGGGCAACAAAGAACACAGGAGGCAGAGACACCGTGGGTCAAGCTGCAGCTGTGCTCCAGAGAGCTCCAACAGCAGTGATGCTGGCTTGGGAAGAAAAAGAACAGGGAGACAAGACCATTCAGACAACAGTCTTGGGGCTATTATTAGAGCTGCCATGCAGCACATCTCTACTAGAAGAATACCCTAATGCAAAGGGTATTTCCTCATAAATAAACTCCTCACAGAGCAAGCATACTCATCCAGGTTTGCAGAGGCAGTAAGATGGCAATCACTGGCAGGAATTGTCTTCGCCCAATTGGCATTCGGAGCGATGATGATTTAAAGACTGCCAGAAAATATAGAACAATAAGATAAATCCAATGCTACAGACTAATCAATTCTCAGATTAAGGTGGAAATTAAGTCTACAAAAGCAACAAGCAATAGCAAACTTTTTTCATTTGTTACAGGTACTATGATCCAGATTTTGCCCTCTCCAAACATCTCTATCTCTTAAAAAAAAAAAAAAAGCCCACAACATTTTTAAGTTATTTCCATGCATAAGTCTATTTTTAGCAACTGAGTCTACAAAAACAGGGCTCAGGATCAACAGTGTTAATCCAAAAACACTACTTGCAACAAAACAATATACTTAATATCACAACCCTATTTCTATGTCCTGATCAGAAAGACTGTTTTCTGACAACATTCATGTAATTAAATAACAGTGAATCCTTTCATTAAATACAAGGGCTGATTCTCATCTCACAAGAATTTATGGCAAATTTGTTGGCTGAAGTTTGAAAACAATCACACTCTATTTATATCTAACATATATAACATGCTAAGTTTGGGATGTGGAGAGGGTCAGTGTAATTGTTGTTGTTTTGTGTTCTATTTTCCCCACTGGAAAAAGATCTGGCAGCATGCATCTGTTTCACAGTAAAAATTAGGTATTAATATTATCCAGCAATTAAGCTGCTTCCCAGCCTTTGTGCAAACTTTGGTGAAGAGACCAGACTCCCTGTTTTCATATTTGTTAATCTGTCAGTTTTCTCTTCAGGAATTTACATGAGAATATATGAGTTTATATGAGAATATGAGTTTGTTTTCATGCAAGTTAAAGTCTGGTGGTTTTTTTTCAAATAGTTTACCAGAGTAATAACTGGCTGTAAAGCTACACCCTGCACTATGAGCGCTGAGTGTCTGCTTAGTAAAGAAAATATGGTAAGACAATATCATAATTGCACTAAATGGAATCCAGACACAATTCCAGACGATTACATTGAATGCTGATCACTGGGGATCTTTCAAATAGTGTAATAAAAACTCGCAGCAACACTAGAAAAATTATAAACTTATAAATAAACTAAAAAACAATTGCTTTATGTGCTGAACTTGGTTACCCCCAAAACATGAGAAAGAACTTTCTTGTTATAGAAACCTACACTGAGGTAGAAAATACACTTTCTGAAATGCCAGGTGAAACCCAGAAAATGAATGTTTTCTATTTCTCCTGGGAGACTTTTTGAATTATCAAGGTAGAAACTCAGTAGAAAGCTTTTTAACATGTCAGTTTTATCCATTTTATCTGCCTTTGGAATGAAATTCCTGTCCTTGGCTGCCGTGATTTCAGCCACTCCTGACTCTCCTTTTGCTAGGTACCAGTCATTCATTCAGTGTATCTAGCACAGATCAAAAGATGAAGACATGCTTACATTCACTACTCCCACACTTGCAGTTCAGATCAGGGTAGGGGAATGCAACTGCCAGGGAGCTGGAAAAGGGCCTTTATATAAATGAAATGCAAGTCTTCAAGTTATGGCCTAGGGGAGACTTAAATCGTGCTGACACCTTTCAGCTGCCCTCCGTGTGTATTCTCAAGCCACGGACTGAAGTCCCAGTGTCTTGTCCCAGCAGCGCAGGGCTCAGTGCTGGCCCTGCAGCTGCTGCCTGGGAACACAGTCGTTTCAAGATCCTAGTCAAGAGCTGGAAGTGACTCTGACACAGCGACAGATCCTGAAAGCCAAAGGTTCACTCTTTCAGTTGAATGGATGAAAATCCCTTCTTGAAACCAGGACTACAGGTAACCTAAGACATTTCTCTCTTCAAGAAAAAGTGAAATTTTTGTGAAATGTATTCCGGTATACCCAGAGTATTCCAGTATACCCAGAGTCATTTCTTGTCCAACAAGAAATTCTAACACTGCTCAGAGTTCATCTACATAGTTCAAAATACAATGTGATATTCTCCTCCTAAAAGAAGTTGTCAGTATCTGGTAGGTTTTATTACAATTGCTCACAATAAAACACACTATTTAATTACTAGCATGAAAGTGATTCTAGCATAAAGGAAGAAGGTGAAATGAGACCTCTCTGCCTGTTCAACAGTTAATGCACTTGTGCACATAAAAATACAATGCTTTCTCACACACATTTTTAATGATGCATTGCATATTCTTAGATCTGTGGGATGTAATTTCTCTGTCCTTGGATGATGTAATACCTAAAGCAATATATGACCACAACGTATAATTTAAATAACTAGACTTCCTAAGATATTGGTCAAGAAGAGATTTGTGATTTTGTGCCCAACTTGACAGTCCATTAAATGGCACATGCCTAAGTGCTCAGCTTCTAAAATATACTATATCTTTTCTAAGGCATTTCATGTTGAATTCTAAGATAAGACAACTATTACCAAAATGCTGAATTAACATTTCTGCAATGCTGTGTATAATCTGGAACTTTACATTTTTTAACCAGACAACCAAACTTCAAAACATTCATTCTTCAGGTAATGAAGTAATTGTCAAAATAATGTATAAAGTAATTGTCAAAATAAACAAACTTACACAGAACATAAAGACAGAAAACCAAATACTTTTAACAGATAGTATCAGGTTTTCAATAAAATAGAGCACAAGTCAGAGTTCATGACAAACAGGTATTCTTAGCCTGCATCTTGGAACCTAAAAACTGTAAGTGTATATGGCCATTCAATATTTATATGCAATGTCAAAGAAGCAACTGAAGATAATATGAATTTTCCTTACCCTGATCAAAAACTCTTGTACCAGGACAACCATATCCACTGGGAAAGCAGCATTATTTGGAAAGAGGCCAGATCAGACAGATGGCAGAGAAAAGAAATCAGTGAAATGTTCAGTGTTGAAAAGTTTCAGTAGCAATGTAACATGCTAAATGACAAAAAAATTGGTCAGTCTCTTCATCTTCTGATATTACTAAAACCAAACAAAGGTATAGCATAAGCAAAACATATTTTTGAAAATAAATTAATAGAAATGAAATATAAATGAATATAAATATAAATATACAAACAAATAAATATAATCATCTGTGGTTTTGAGAAAATTATCTGAAATATTCAGTGAAATAAGGTATCAAACAGCAAATTTTTCTCTATACATGTGTTTTCCAAATAGTATGCAGTGTTTAAAAAACCCCATGCCACTTAGCTATCTTGATTTTTAACATTAGTTTTTGGAACTAGGGTAATTTGATTCTTATCATTTTTATGAGCTGCATGACCACCAGTAAGTTTAAAATTCATAACTTTGATTAAAAAAAATTAATTTTTAATTTAATTAATTTTTTAAGATTTAGTTCAATCTGTTTAGTTTAATCAAGTTCAGGTGCACGACCAATAGGCTACACCCTGCAAGCCACTGCTCTTTATTTGATGTAGTGCTGCCCACAAAAACCCAAAACATTCATGATCTACTTTCATGTTTCGTGCACTGAGCTTAGGGATGCCCAGTGCAACCCCCAAAGTAATGATTTAACTAGATCTAATTAAGCTATTAAACAAATATTCAAGCAGATCTGCTTCTGTTTCAAACAACACACAAAATGTTGATGTGGCACCATCATTCAGCCACCTTTACTCCCCACTTGAATAACTCTGGAAGGTTGATAATTTGGGAATGAAGCTCTAACTACTACAACTGCATCCGTAGTGGTCATGGAGATAGGTGGCAGTGAAGAATGCAACAAACGCCTGCTGAGACACTGGGGGCAATCCTGGTGAGCTACAGTGAAACCAGGTACTGTTTGCAGACCCTCTGAGCAGTTCAAGGAAAATATTTTAGATAGCCACACTATTAGGGGTCCTGCAAACATTTTTGTGTTAAACACGTCATATATCTGTACATACTCTCTGTATCTGCTCCTATCCAGCTCAAAGACGTGGACAATGTGGTTCCCACTGTGCCAGTCATCATGCTATACAACTATTTTCATTTGGGCTGCCACAAATAAAGAATTAAATATTAAAGTGGTACCTCTGGTATGAAATCTAGCTTTTGTTGTCAAGATTATTTCCTTGCCCAGTGACATGAAAGTGATCAGTATGCCATTATGTGGATAAAACAATTAAAAAGTTTTTCAGAACTAACTCCATCATCTTGGACAGCAAAATTACTGCTGCAAGGAGCCACCAGCACATTTGTTTTCATTATAATCAAATGCACCATCCTCATCAAAATGATAATTTGACAGGGATTTTTTTGTTCAACTCATGACAATTTATCCATGTCAGTATTTATTATCTTACTGTCATGAAAGTTCCTATGCAGACTGCAACTTCATTATCCATACATGAGTTTAAAGCAGTAGTTTGCCTGATCAGAAGTGCCAAGCAGTTTATAATTTTGTATTTGCCAAAATTATTTTGTAACAGGTCACTGGGTTTTTCTCTTAGAAAGTAATCTGTACTGAATGTTTTCTTAAAATATTAGATAGTCAATGCCTCTACTGGATTAGTACAGTTCATTGGAGTACAGTGCTATTGTTTCAATTAAACATATCTTGGAATAAAAATTATAGCTAGTTGTAATGAAAACAACTATTGATTCTCAACCATATTTTCTATTTAACACCTCTGTAAATTCTCAGAAGTAATTGCTTTTGTCCACTTATAAGAATATAAGCTGGGAAAAAGTGAATTTATTTTTTGCAAAACGCCAAGATTAATAAGTGCTGAGTCTCGGCAAAAATCTGAACATTTTACACACTACTCTGGAAAAGCAACAAAAGCACAACAAAATTTACCAACAAGGCTACAGACACGTAACAATACACAGAAGACTATTTTAGTGATGAGCATTTATGAGGGAATTGGATTTCTGGCTGCAGTTTGTTCCCTCTAAGGTAAAGATATTCTGTCTGTAAAAAGTCTTCTTATATTCTCTGTAGAACATTTTCCTAACCACCACCAACCCTCAATATGTTCACCTTTGTATGATGCTGGTATGTACTTTCAAAACTTGTTTCCATCTCTTCTGTCTGATTTTTTTCTGAGGTACACCATCTGAGCTGACCTCAAAAGTCAGCAACACTCGTCATGATGCACTGGTCTTTCTTGACTGGGATTTAACATTTTCCTTTTTTTCTTATAGCTGCCTGCCTTTGCAGGGACTCTATGGATAAATTCCTGTGATTATGCCCTCCAGTTTGTCAGATTTCTGTCAGGTGTTTTGTTTCCTTGTGCTCCTCTGTCTGCATCTGAAGTCTCTAATCTTACACCTACGCTGCAACTTCTTTGGGACTGTCTTTGGTTAGTGTTTCCTCCAGCCCCAGATATTACCTCTTTTGACTTCAAAAATAAATCCCTCTGGTGTACACATGCCAACAAAAAGTACTTCGGTTCCCTAACACCCTCATCTTTCAGTACATACTTTCTCATCCTTTCTCTGACAGCTCTCTCTGGGTCACTAGCTGAATATCATTGTGGCTGAAACAGAGCTGTTACCATCCTCACCCTTCTCTCTCTCCAAGTTAACCCTGCACAAGGTCTCCCGTCATAATACAGCCATCCTGCTGATTCCTCAAACAAGTAATTCAGATATCTTCAACTTAGACTTCTCCATAGGTCCTCTAGTAGCTATATACAATAATTACAGAGCCTTGCTGCTTAGTGCATGAGGGAAAGTTTTCCCAACCATCCATATAGATAAAAGTCTTCTCCAAGCTCTTACCATCTTGGTTTCTTCTAATTCTGCCAAATGCCATCCTGTTGGATGGTCAAATAGTAACACATACATCTTAGCTACACTACTCTTCATGCTCAGGAGAAGATTTTCAGGAATAATTGTGCAGGATCATGTTATCTTCAAATCCTTCCTTCAAACTTTCTTTGTGGGATTTTTTTTGTTTTGTTTTGTTTTGTTTTTGTTTTTGTTTTTCCTGGTGTGGTTTTTTGGTGTTTTTTTTTTACCATTGTGTCAGTTAAATGCTGAGAAAACTGCTGTGCTATGTTCCCAGATCTGCACTAGGTCTTCTGCTTCCTGGTTACACCTACACTTCAAGGTCTTTGGAGCAGGGCCAGCTAGCTTTTTGTGTTTGTACAGTGCCACCCACTTTGCCCATAAAATGGGCAAAGCCCATTTCATGACTAGGACTTCTGGAGGACATAGACCAGTACTGCAAACCACAGCAAAGCGTCACTATGGTAAGAGCAGCTGTCTCTGTCAGCATAACTTTCCTTGCTGCAGAAGGGAGAGAAACCCCAGCAGACCCCTCTTCCCACACCTGTCTGCTGCAGCTTCTCTTAACAAAACAGTGTCTGCTTGACTTGGAGGCAGTTTCTCCAAGGGACCCATCAGTGTCTCACCCTTTGAGGCCTGTCTAGCAACCAACCACCTCTTTCTTCCTCATCTGAGAGAGAACAAGGTAAAGCTTTAAGAGGCAGAGCAAACAAAAACTGTCAAAACAAGCAGGGTTAGATCCAGAACCTGTTATATTTAAAGGAAATGCTATATTTACTGTAATGGGCTTTGACAAAAGTCCTCTGTTACAAAGAAAAACAGACTGAAATTGGCTGAGTCATCTCAGAAAGAGGCAGAGCTCTCTTCCAGTCCCATCACTTCCTTATCCAGCCGTTCCCAGCCACCTGCTGGCAGTTCACACTCCCTCTTCAGGCTGACTTCCTGTAAAACTAACATATTCCAGCTGTTCTGCAGTCCCAGGCCTTAACCCTTGCTTCCCTTTACTAAATACTCACTGTTTTCCTCTGCATCTTTGTTTTCCAAAGGAATTTCGTGTCATGGTCTTTATGTAACTCTCTGATGAGACCTAGGAGAAAAGGTGAACTGTTTGGACTGCAGAGTAAAATAAACAAATAAAAAAGCCCCAAATTGGGATATTCTTCCTTTGAATTCAAGCATGGGAATTCAGGAGGGGTGAATAAGATAAAAATAATGATCTCTTCTGGATCTGAATATTTTGCAATCACTTGGTATTTTAATTCTAATGAGAACATAAAAATAAATGATAAACAGGCCTTAAGAATTTCCCTTTCAAATTTATATCTCAGGAACAAAATTATTCCTTGCTACCCAAGTTTTTTTATATATACTCTTTCCATACTTTTCATATATATATGGATATAAATGTTCTTATTCTAGTTCTGTAGGAAAACTGCCGCTTTGGTAAATGTACAAAAAGCAGATACAGCTTTAGTACGGTTGCCATGTGTTACTGGTCATCATGAGAACAAAGTCATGGAAAAAACTCCACAGTTTCTTTATAAAAACAAAAGAAAGCCTTATTTTGATTTCACTAAACAAAACAAAAAAGTATTATGAGAATTTCATATGTGTCTTCTTGTCATACTCATAACCAGACACAGTATCAAGAATAAGTACTTGTTCTTCAACTCCATCTGTGGTTCCCTGCTATTAGGGGAAGGGTAAATAAGTTCTTGCTGCCATTAATTCTTCAAGAAGGTTGCTTTGCTTTGCTGCTTTTCAAAATGTATTTTCACATCCTCAGGTAGTGCTTGTGGCCAGCCATTGTAACTATTTCAGTTCAAGTGGAACCTGTCAGTAAGTCAAATGCAGGGCCATAATTTAGGTTCTAAAATGTGAATCTGGGAGATGATGGGGGTAAAATACTCACATTTCTGCAAGAAACCTCTCAGCAGCAGGAGGTCTACAATGACTGTACAGACATGAGGCTAACACAGTAGCATGCATTTAAACCCACCTTGCACTCCAGCTGTTCACATATGCAGAGTCAATTCATAGTCTGCATGTTGTGTCTGTTTTGTGACAGGACATACTACAAAGTCATTAGCTGATATACCTTATTGCAGGACCAAGGTACTCTCAAAAGCTTACACATGGAAAGAAGCACTCGTGGCTGCAGTGAAAATATCCATGAGGGATAGCATTGACTTGCACCTTACTGGAGGTATTTACACAAGGGAAGCCAGCTGTTAAAAGGAGAAAGCTGATTCAATGCTCTCTATAAGGACTTAGGACATTTTGAGAAACAGCCTCATTTATTAGGAACAATGAGGTTTTGGTGATCATCAGACATCCTAACAGAAGGCTAAAGTGCACTTGGGCCTGCATCTGAACTTTCATGTAGTTGAGAGTCCTTATCAATCAATAAAGTCAAAATGATTGGAATAACAGTTTTTATTACAGAGAAATAAAGCAATGAAAGTTATTCAAATTTTGACTTTTTAAAATTGCATACAGTGATAGATATCTACATTCTCAATCTTTAAAAATATTTTTTAATTCTATATTACTTGTAAGGGAATTAGAAACTGTACAGCATGAAAAGCAATTAGAGCATTGTATATCCATAGGAAGTACTTCAACATATATATAGAGAAAGAATAATAAAATGGATTACCCTAAAGCTTGCAGAAGTTGGTTCAGAAATGTTTCCAAATTTTGCAATTGAGTTTTGAAGGCAAATATGGGCAATCCTGTGTAAACAACAAAAAAAATCCTGTGGATGAGGACTAATCTTCTCTATTGAGCCTATATCCAGAGGTTTTCCTCTGCTCTTAAGAAAGCAAAACAATGAGATATGGAATATAATTTGGATATTTATTTCTAGATCAAATATAAACGACTCCTTGGTTCCCTCTGCCTTTTGTAATTTGGCAGGTTTAGATCTTGCCTCTGAAGTTTGCTAAATTCAGAGTCCATCTGAAATTTTTCACTGTGATACAAGCACCCTGTGAAAGAAGAGAGCTGGTAGTGTCTATCAACCCAGAACACAACTGACTTTCAAGATAGCTAATATGGCAGTCACAAGAGGTTTGGTATATGCTTCATTTGAAGATGCTAAAATTATATGTCTGAAGAGTGAAAATTTGAGAAGTATTGATTTTAACTCTGAGTTACAAATCTCTTCAATTTATTTCTGTATTTGACGCTTTAGGTTGACTTATAGGGAAAATGAAAACACGTGTTTCCTACTTAAGCTTCTTTTTATCTAAAGCGATATGCCAGTAAAATAGCCTTCAATTGCCACACCTCCAAATGACTGCGGGAGATCCAAGATATGGGGACACAGGGCAAGAGACATAACTTTATCTATTTTTTTGAGTAACTGGTGACCTTACTCTAACCTGTGTCTTTGTCAGTGATTATATCCTTCTACTATAATGCACAACAATGACATTTAACACAGATGCTTTAGCCAGCTCTTGCTCAGCAATGTATCGACTACCAAAAAGCAAAAGCCGTCTTTACAAGTTGCTACGAAAGGTGTTTAGAAGTATTTAAAAGACACAATCTCTAGGCTAGCTAGCAATGTTCTGAAGATATTTTCTAATTTTTTTCTTACTCAGATAGCTTCAAATGGTGATTTGGGCAGCTGGAACCTGGGGGCATATTTGCTTCATTACATAAAATATTTTGTCAGCTGGAGCTGATTTTTTGTTAGCATATAGATGGACACAGAAAACCTTCAAAGACCTTACAAATATATTTTGTTTTAAATGTAAATACCACTCTGGTATCATTAATAGCCAAGCGAGCTTGTTTCTCTTAGCATTCTACACCTTATATTACAATAATCTCAGGGCTTTATTTTGCCTGATATAAATTTTGATTAAGCTTGCGGAGGGCTCTTTCTGTCTTTCCTGACTGATTCAGGTTTAATTGGCCTCTAAGGATACTAAGCTGTTTGAGGGCTCTTTCAGAATCTGTGTTCCTCTACTTCTTTGCCAAATATTTTTTATTTCATCTAGCAATTTGTTTCTATCAGCTTCTTCTCTCCATTTTTGCTGTCAAAGCTGATACATTTTTTCTCTTGTAATGTAAGCGTTCCTCTCCATCAGTGGTCTTGGAACAAACACCATTTTTTAGGTAGCTCCACCTTTTATTTCAAAGTCCTTTATGTTATGTCCTAAAAAAAGGTTTAGTCAGAAGATTTTTTTCTATTTGCCTCTACTCCAGTCTAAGTGAATCTCTGTAATAGATGTGTGGGCTGACCATGCCATTAACTTCTTTCCAGTAAGGCCAAATTGAGTTTGAAGAAGTCAGAACATAATTGAATCTAAGACAGAGACGATGAAAAAAATAGAAAACCAAAAAACCCTATTATATAAGAAATTCAAAATTATAGACAAAAGTACTTTCTTTTTCTTTCTTAATAACCACATAACATTCTTGAAACTTTTTTTTCCTTCTTTCTATCAGGGAAGCCTAGGATTCTTGTACAATTTCCTTCAAACTGAACTAAAAGTTTTTGTATCCTTCTGTATTTTCCTGATTTTTCATTCTCTTCTGAGTGGATATAGAAGCCTCCATTTCAGCAATATTCTATTTCCATAAAAAGTACTGAATCTATTATTTGCTTGCCTTACCTTTAGTTGTGCTTTTATAGTTTCAGAAACAGTCCCATTCTGCAACAGTAATTAGCAGATCTCTAAGCTGGCAGCTCACATTTTTTGGGTTGCCCTTGTACCCAGTACTCCTCTGCTCCTCCACACAGCTTTATTTATTTAACAGATTTCCAGCCATAAAGTTTGTAGCAGTCAAAACCATCTCTTTTTTCATAGGTGGGCACAACTTTCAAATTAATGGCCATTTTATACAGCTGAATACTCAGAGAGCCAAGCTTAGCCTGAGATGGACTCTGATTTTTCACAGATGACACTTGGTTTTTTCAGTAGAGCAAACCCCAAATTTTGAACCATGACATCCTCAAATACGGTCACATGCTCATGTCATATTCTGATGTCCAACAGTCTTTTAAAATGGAAAGACAACTGCTCCAGAATTTGGTGATGTTCTGGATGATAGCAGCAAAAATTTTATCAAAAGGAATCTAGCAAAAGTCAATAATGCACTGTACAAAGTTTTTTATGTGTAAGAACTAAAAATTTCTCAGAAAGGCTAAAACAATATCCTCTTTATACTTTCTACAACAGGGAGAGAGAAAAGACAGGACTCTAAAAAGATAAAAGTTAGGGGAAATAAATCATAGGGAAGAGATAGAGAAATAAAATGTTAAGACAGAGAGATGACTGTCAGAAACAGTGTGCTTCTGATCCAAATGTGGCAGATGCTTCCATTAAAGCAGCTGTCTCAAATTCATAAACACCTTGAATGAGATTCTGCATCTCCTAAACATCCAGGGGGATAAGATTCCAGCAGAATCCTTGAGACCAAATGAAGTAACCATATAGATGTTTAAGACTGCCATTAGCATGCCTTCTGTAGTCCTTGCAATGAAAAGAATGAGAGAGAATATAACTAAAAAGTTTAACAGTTTCATTCAAGTATTTATGCTTACGTGGCTGAAGAGAATCAGGAAAGTTTGTACTCCTAGCTCAGGTGCTTGTTTGTAGCTTGTCTTGGGACCTTTTCATTTTTCTTCCTTAGCACATACAAAACTTCCATGCTTCAATAAATAGGGATCTAAGTTAACAAGCAATGATAAACAACAAAGCCCCACATTACCTCACAATCCTCAAATACATTTTGAAGTCTTGGGATTGTAAATTCATATTTAATTTGCCTGCTATGCTCAAGTCATCTGCACACACTAAAGGAACATATCAAAAAGTGTGCTGTTGAACAGAAACTAAATGGGAAAAAAGTAGAAAACTTTTGGCCTCTGTGGCATTTTCCAGTTATGCTACTTCAAATGTTCCTCAGATTAAGCACAGGTTAAAATATACTCAAAGAGAAATGTCAGTTCAAATTGCAGGGATCACTAATATGTACTGAACACTGCACTTGAAAAACAAATCACATTTTGCATGCACACATCAGTCTTTAAACATTCAAATTGCAAACTGTTTATATTTGACATGCCAAGTGGGGGGGAAGGGTTGGTGTTAAATTTAATAACTTAGATAACTATTAATTTTTTAAAAATTTTGTTGTAATCCCTCACAACTGCTTACATGCTCTGGTTCTGAAATCTACAATCTTCTTACAATGTTTGCTGCTCAATTTTAAAACTAGTCTGTTTCTAAAGTACGAGAAAAGTCATGAACACTGAGAGAAAATTTAGAGCCCTTACTCAAAATAATGTGTTTCACTTGACTTACTTTTCATGGCATAGCACTGAACCGAGCTTTAAAGTGGCAAACCCTTTATGACTTTTGTCGTAAAACTTACCAAAATTAAAAGATATTACTTGTGTGTAAGCAATAAATTATTTATGAATTTGTAAACTTTATTATATATTTTCATAGAAGTGAGACTTTACTTGTATAGGCTTTATTCCATTAAATGATACAGATGGGATAATGCAGTCTTGAATAAATTTTGAAACCTATGCAATTATTGGACAAGAGAAATTCACAAATAGCTTTTTTACTTTAACATTCCCAGATGTAAAGATCCCTTGAAGTGACATCAGGCCAGTTAATTCTGCCCCCTTTTTACATGTTCAGCGTTCAAGAACAGGGTTCTCAGTTTGTTTTTTCACCCACTGTCTCACTCCTAAGCAGGACAGAACAAAGTTTTGACCATTTCTACCCCAAAGCTCTCTGCCTTCCAGAAACAGACAGGAAACATCTGTTGCTCTTGCTTGAAGAGGCAGGAGGAACAAAGAGGCTTCTAAGAAATTTGGAGAGCTGCAGAAAAGACAAGTATTAAGGGAGGCTGAAAATGAAGGCAGGGAAGGGATTAGCACTGGAAAGTGACAGCTCACCTCTCTTACTCTGCTCCTGAAGCTTGAGTTGACCATGATTATTCCCACTCAATAGTATTCAGCATTTTACAGTCCCCACCATTTTACATCCCCATACATGTACTGAATGGGAAAACTGTAAAATTTGCCACATCCTTCAATCCTCCTGCATTTGAAACATTTTTTATAGCTACTTCTTCCTCTGAGGATTGTTAAGACTTTCAGGGAAGCTTGAAAACACCCCTCACTCCATATCTCTGATAAGCAAATACAAAATTGGTCACATAAAAAGCTAATTAGCACAACTGAAGTATTTTAATTCTTCAGGTAAATACTGACTGGGGAGGTTTTTTTGTTTTTTTAAGGAAATGTAAGAAAAGACCCAAAATGACATTAAGAATCCATATAGCTTTAAAAGGTGTGTTATTTACAGAAAAAAAACTTGAATAACTCCTTTTGAAGTTATTAAATAATTATGTGTTTATGACACTTTAGATATAGTAAAAACAGCTACAAATGTATATGGGAAAATTAGAATTAAATCCCATTATCCTGATGGCAGCTTTGGCACAAATAACCCCAGACAGAGCTCTGGATGTAAGTCAGAAACACGAGGCTGTGACACCTATAGCTGCCCATGACACTGCCTCACGTCTCACTGGCATGGCAGCTCACTGGCCAAACATCACTAAAAACAAAGGCCACAAATGCCACATGGTTGCCACCCATGCCCATGCCTGCTACCTGCTTGCCCTTTTCCTTCTCAGCAGGGCCTGGGCAGCCCTTGGATGGTCCCCAAAAGCCATAATATTGCTCAAGCTGTGCTCTGTGTGTTGTCCGTGCACAGGCCTGCGGCAGCCACGGAACTGTGGGGGCTGTGAGGGCTGTGGGAGCTGTGGGGGCTGTGGGGGCTGTGAGGAGTGTGGGGGCTGTGGAGTCTGTGGGGGCTGTGATGGGTCTGCGAGTCTGAAGGGCCAGTGGGGGCTGTGGGGGCTGTGTGGTCTGCGGGGCCTGTGGGGTCTGTGGGGTCTGCGGGGCCTGTGGGGGTCTGTGGGGGTCTGTGGGGTCTGTGCGCCCCGTGCCCGCCACCAGCGTCCTGTGAGGCCTGGAACGTCCCAGGGCAGCTACCAGGGCCCTGGAGACCAGCCCTCACCACAGCAGGGAAACAAGGCCTGTGGGGCTGGGCAGCGAGAAATGACCTTTTCCTCAGACAATAAGTAAAACCAACATGCCAAAGAGCTGCAGAAGTGAAGACGCAGGGAAGCCTGACACTGCCACAGGACCAATCCATTCTCCCATACGTAGTTCCTAAGATAGACACAATGTCCTTGTACCCCAAATTCAGCCAAAACGTGGCTCAAGCAGCACAGTTCAAGCGTCGATGCATATGTGGCTTTCTCCATCATAAATCGCCTATAGTAATGCACATTTCCAAGTACAAGTTTCATTAGTCCTCAAGAAATAGTGCATATTATATCAAATCTCAGTTTAGCATGTGGGCTTCTGATGGGATTATGGTATATATGACCTAGCAGGAAAATTATAGGACAGAGAAGGGCACAGGTCAGTAAAGAACCAAAAGGCAGCAAGGACTGCTATGAAAGCATCATGAATGTCAAAAAGCTTGATGCAGCTCTCAATTGATTTTTTGAGTTCTCTTTTCCTTGCTTTATTGCATCTTGTCTGACTCATCAACAATCTTCCCCCCCCCCCCCCCCCCCAAATGGCTGCAATCACACTTGTCTGGAACCCATACTCCAGAAGGTTTCACTGGAATACCAGGGATTAGAATCCATAAACTATATTAACTCTTACTACTGTGTGTCTCCACAGCGTTCTGCAACCCTACTCCAAGTCACTTATCCAACCCATCTGTTCCTACCTCTTTCCCACCATCCTCACTTTGTCCTCATGTTCACAAATCTTCCTACCAGCCCACAAGAGCACTTTTTTCTTACCTGCTTGTTTGGTGTCTGGAACAAGCTGCTTTTTACCAGGTCATGTACCTCAGGTCTTCTTATCCACTGCGCCATGCTGCTCTTGAAAAGTAAGAAAAACAGCCCTGTGTCTGTTTCAACCACACTTGAACATTACATGTCTCTTTATGCAAGGCTATAGCTGAGGTCCTCCCAGGGATACAGCTGTGCCAGATTAGCCAGGTGCTCAGCACCTCTGAAACTGGCAAAGAGTACAATGAGAAATAGCAGGAGCTCAGAAAAGTAGAAGGCCCCAGTGCAGGTTGCAGCCAAGCTAACAACATAAGACATGGCTACTACCCTTCCAGGAGCCATCATTTTCACCACTAAACCTTCCAGCAGTACCATTTGTAGTACTAGACCCAGAGTCTAGTACCTTCTTCTAGAGTGAAGAATGGCTGACAGAATAAAAGTCTCCAAAACCACAATGGCAGAAGCAGTAGGATCTTTTTGTATTTCACTACTTTCTCAATGTACTTAATGATTCATGCAATGGCCTAGACAGAGGACAAGTCAAGAATCAATTTAAGCAGTAAATGTAGAACAGTCCCATCTAACATCATCATGATGTGTCCACCACAGGGACATTAACAGAATCCCATTGATTTTCCCTGCAAATCTGATGTCTTTTCTTCAGATAGCAACATAATGTTACATTCTCTGGTGTTGGTCTGTCAAATCAAAACATGTCCTGATGGAAGAAAATCATCCAGTTAGGAAGCAACTGTGATGAAGTAGCCATTTGTGGTGTTTGTGCATAAATGATAAATAAATTCTGTGAATACTTTACATAGAGTAGGTTCCATAGAAACAGGAGGGAGAACTTAAGAATGTGTGTAGGTGGGTTACCCACTACATGTGAAAGTCAGGGACTCCTTTAGACAATGTAGAATTTCAGTGATATTTTCTCCATGTCTGGTATCCAACTCAACCATCTCTGTGATGGTTCTTTTCTTGTCAGGGGCCACAAGACTCTTACCTGAAAGACCTTTACAGAGAAAGGTGTGCTGGATGATGCGATACCACTTATCAACTAATTTTTGCTGTTTGAAAATTATTTGCTATGGTGATCTGTCATCCTATAATCCTTGTAGGGGTATTGTTCTTCAACAAATTTTGTGGAAAATGTAGCTAAGTTGCAATATATATAGAGAAGTACATTTGTTTTAGTTGTAGGCACACCAGGAGCATGGTCAAGATTTGAACTTTTGGAGGTTGTAAGAAAAGCGATGCTGAAGCAACAAATAGTTCTAAATCTTGCTTTGGAACCTTTTCCTGGTGGTGTCCATCTCATGTTGAGCTCAAAATCTGTGTAACTGAGTCTTCTGACAAAAGAGAATGCATAGCTGGGGAAGGAAGGTTATTTCCTTGCAGGTAATTTTCATAGCATTCTTCTGCCAACTCTGGAATAATAAGACTTGAGAAGGGTACCAACTTGTCCAAATAGAGGCTTGTACTGTGTCAGGATGCCAAAGTGAGTTCTAGAATTACAGAGATTCTGTTCTGAGTCAGAAATGGCTTTCTTTTTTCCTTAGTTCCAAGATGAAAGAAGGAATTATATGTAAAATGGCTTGCAAAAAATGCTTCCTTTTGATACAATCTTTCAGAAACTAGAGCACAGAACAACCTGATGCTAACAACTAGCACTCCTGCTGTGGAAAATGGCTATTATTCCAGTCTAGTTAAGCAGCCATGTCTTCTTCTGCCCTTTTTTACAGAACATGCTCTACATGTACCTAACCTGGTGTTAATGGTAGTGGTAAAAATCTGGAGGAAAGACAGCCAGCTGCTCATTAGTTCTTCACTTAAAAAAACCAAGAACCACTCTTAACAGGTGACTATTAGCTCCATTTCTTCATTCCCCAACACCCAGAACTTGTGAGAGAACATATCAGAGCTTTCCTGAAGCCATTGGCAAGGTTTATCTTACTGATTCCAGCTGCTCAAAATGCCTAAAACTAAGGCCTGATATTTATTTTTCAGACAAGCCAAAAAAAGTGCTCTGCAGAGTCCCTTGCCAGAGGAAAACCTGCATCATCAGACCAGAAATCTGGCTCCTCACAAGTCTTTCAGTGATGGTGATATGATCCTTAGTCATATTGCTCCTTGAGCTGGTAATTAACAATGATTAAAAGCTCTTGTCTTCTGCAATAATCAGTGTTAGTTTGCAACTTGCAAGGATCAAACCATTAGTTCATTCAGGAATGAACACAATACTGAGATTATAGCAAGTGTATGTACAGGCCTTGTACTTACTGAAGGTTGAACCACTGAAATTGGTAACACAGGATGCTTTCTTGCAGACCCAGTTTTAAGGTCTTAATTAGCGATTACACGAGCATAAGAGATAAAAAACAACCAAGGATCTAAAGGCTACCATACCAAGAAACCGAACAAGCGAGAAGGCTGACATGAAAATAAGTATGTAAAATGATAGAGACTGTACCAGTAAGAAGCAAGAAGTACATCAAGTAACCATTGTCAGGAACCCATGAAGAACCAGAAAGCATTCTACAAAATGCAGACTTTTGTCTTGGTATCACATGGATGGCTAGAGGACCAGAAAAGAGGCCATGAGGTAGCAACAATCCTAGATACACTGAAGATCTTAAGATTGTGGATCTTTGCCCTGGAGGTGAGCAAGGAGCTTTCAGAAAATACTATCCCACAACACAAACACTATGGCTGTGAGCCATTAGGCCCTTTGGCTGCAGGCTTTCCATGAGACTTTCAGAGTTACTTTCTTCCAAATCATCTACCTTCTGAAGCTTAAAAACAACAACAACACATCTTTTTATAAAATGTGCTACCTAAACACTAATTAAAGTAACCACTTGATGTAGTGAGCATAAAAGCTCTGAGAAATAAAGCAATCTCATCTTTTGCAATGAGACATCAAAACCCTTGACACCAAAACAGCTTCATCCACAGATGACCATCAGTGAAATTGTCATTCCATAAAACTTGTGAAAAGCAGTTTGAATAAGGAAATAGCCCTCCTCCCTCCCACTTAAAATAATGCACTAATACAGCTACTGATGGCTAAGAGATGAGAAACAGAACCTAAGTATTAGAAACATACTAATATGCTCTGTACACTACAACAGCTTTTGAAAACCAAGCCCATTCACCTGCCTCAAAGAAGCGCATTCAGAGCATGTTAATCTATTGACAACGTCCATGGAACACTGCAAGTCTAAGCAGAACTGTCTTTCCTCAAGCTGCTGCTCTCATCCCAAACAATTTCACTTTATTAAACAGACATTTTAATTAAACTGATTAACTGAATTAACTCCCTTTTCTCTGTACCTGTCAATTCCTGTTGCTCTGAATCTCTAAAAGATTTGCATTAATTTTTTTTCCACCTAACTGCAAATTCAGAAAATCTTTCCTACATGACTTCCAATTCTCATTTTTCTAGGCTGAACTTTGCCTGGTTTATCCTAAATTATCCTGGTCTGTTCTCTGTCATTTGATACTCCAAAACTTTGGATTTCACAAATAAAAGCTTTTCCCTTTCATTAGAGCATTATATACAACAATGACTCTCTTCAATCTCATAGTTCTCACTTAGTCACAGCTCCTTATTAATACCCCATGTATTGTGCACGTGTCAGAGGACTTAAATGCAGCCTATAGGATGGGGCCTACATGTTCTTCATGCCCTGCTCAACTTGAGAGCAAAATATCCCCACTACACCCACACAGCACATTTGTGTCCATGCACATACAGATGGGGGTTTGTGAGCAAGGAGGTAGAAAATGACAATCTCTGGTGTCCACAGGGAAAGAAAACTCTGTTTCTGCTTCCCACCATCTACCGCAAAATAATAAAACATCTCAGGCTATCAAGACATATTATGAAGTTACACCTCATTAGTTAACAAGAAGCACAGTAAACTCAAGTCAAAAGAAAAAAAAATAGTGTTTTATTAACTACCACACTGTTATAATACACTTTAAACGTACAATAAGGTAGCCTTTAAATTTGAGGTGGTTTTAAGAATAACAAATGAACAGATTTCCAAATGTTTGTAAATAGGTGAACTGCAGTAATTATTGTTGTACATTTTTTGAAAATGGTATAGCACTTACAGACTGGCTATATAACTTCATTTTGTACATTTTCTATAATTGAAAATATAAACAGTAATTAAAAAATAAAAAGAAAATTCAGCATAATAAAAAACATATATGTTTATCAGTTAAATGTACTGGATACATACAATTTTTAAGGGAAGAAGCAAAAAAGGAAAGATGGCTGATATTTAAATGCAGATTGACTAACCAAAAACTAAACAACAAACAAATAAAAACCTCATAACCCCCCTAGTTCACTATGACTATATCCATATGTTTGGGAGTACTGTCAATATGGAAGTGATTTTTCTTTTGTATTTGCATATGTTATATTTTACTGGTAATTTACATGATGGCTTTTAAGGCCCTGGCATACGGATGGTTTTTTTGGAAAAAGATTTGATAAAAATCACTGCTGAGACGCAATACACCTTATTTTTGGTCCTCCAATGTTCAAAAGAAGGGATATACTTCACTATAACATCTGCCTTACCACCCAAATGCTTCAACCTATACATATTTATTTTTCTTAACATTTTAAGCTTTTTAAACATTGGTTATATTGCCCACCTTGGTTATTGAAAGAATATTAACAAGACATCATTTTGGCAAATTAAATCTTAAACATGGCTTTTCAATAGGATTTAAAAGGTGACTATCCCTAGAGTTCCATGTTAAAATGTAGTTTGCAAAATCTTACAAGAGTAATGCTTAAAATATTGTACATAGTTAACCTAATTAAAATAATTAGCTTCAAAATGACAAGTTGATGAGCTAAGTAAAGCCTACACTATGTAACATTTGCTTGGAAACTTGATTTGTCAGTTATGCATAATAAAAATTCCAGTCATCAAGAAAATTACAAAATTTCTTTTATCATAATGTGATTTCTTTTCACCCATCAACTTCTTTTATCTTACAATAGATAAATACCAACATGTTCTCATTTTTTTTACACTAAACCACACAGGATTGATGCATTTGGTTAGACTACCATTTCCATCGTTAAATTCTTTTTTTTTTTTTTTTAATATAACTTGGTAAAATTTCTTCTCTTCTAGATTCCAAAAGTACCTACAAAACCCATGCAATTTTACCATTTTAATATACTATGGAATATCATACAAAGTAAGGCATTTCAGTGTCATGTATAACCAAGTTACTGTCAATCCAAAAATTTTTGCACATCAATAAAAAGATATCTAAGAACTTAGGAACAATATTCTTCTCACTACTGTATAAAAATAACCACAATTAATAGGTATCTTGTGTAATATTTACTCCATTGTCTCGTTTCCCGAAACTGTGACAAGCTGTAAAGGTATTTCAGTGTTGGTAAGAATATCCTGATTGCTGGTGCCAGATGTATTAACAGTTCCTATTCCTGAAACAGAACCTTGTTGAATATTTGCAAGGATAAGTGTTGTTCCTCCTGCAGTAATCAAAGTATCATCAGATGTTGCTTCTACTGATGCCAGCACTGTACTGCTAGAGTGAATACCTTTTTTATTCTGATGTGTTTTAATGTGTTTGGCAAGATGGTCACTTCTCATAAAGCGTTTTGAACATTCTGGACAGACAAATTTCTTCTCACCTGTCAAAGAAGAAAGAAAGATATTCAAGAACACTAAAAATTAAAATTAAATTTAATGCTTTTTAGAGTCAGAAGTCTAACAAGAATTATATTGAGGAAGAAAGCGATCAAACATGATAAACTTGTGTGTTACATTTCTTGACACCCATACAAATCCCATGCAATTTATGTAAGAACTGATTTAATTTTCTGTGTGTCACCAAGTTTGGGGAGATCTTTCAGCATGCTAGAGAATATAGCCATCTCATACCCTCAGGCTGCTAAGTTTCACTGCAATTATTACCAATAAATAACTTCTAGGAGGAGAACAAAACCTACCAAATGATGGACAGGGAAGAGCTAGAGCAGAATCACAATTGAGACTGACATACAAGACCATAGGGTAATTCAGGTTTGAAAGGACCTCTGAATGTCTCTGTTTTGATCTCTTCCTAAGCAGTCACCTATGAGATCACACCTGGTTGCTGAGGAATTTATCCAGTTTTCTTGAAAACCCTTAAGGATGGAGACTGCAGGAACTCTATGGGCATCCTCTGCCAGTGCCTGGCTATTCCCACAATTAAAATTTTTTATCTATAGCTGCTCTGAATCCTTCTTATTTCAAAATACATCTGCTGTCTATTATCCTTCAACCAATACACCATCATCAGGGAAAGTAACTGCCTTCTTAAGGACAGCCTTTGCAGGTAACTAAAGAATTACTGCTAAGCTCCCCCCTTCCATTACTGTTCTCTTTGTGCATCTGAATCCTACAGTCTTTTTTCATAGGGCCAATGTTCCAGCTTCTTGATCATCTTGGTCACTCATTGAGTTCACCTCTAAGTGAACTCAATCCCGTCATCAATGTATTTCTTATATTGGGTGCTGAAAACTAGATGCCATATTCTAAATACAGTCTAACCAGAAGAAGGGAATAAATCAGAGTCCTTGCTTCTGTTGATACAGCTCTGGGCATCATTGCTGCTGGCCTTTGACCATGTTCCACTTTTCTATCAAGACTCCCAGGTACTGTTAAGAAGAACTGCTTCCAACCTCTCCATGCTCAGCCTGTGTTACCCTAAGCGTTAATTCCATCCCAGGTGCAGTACTTTGTGACTGTTCTTGCTGAATTTCCTAGGATTCCTGTTAACCCATTCCTTCAGCCTCCATCCCTCTGGATAGCAGCCCTGTCATCAAGTGCATTGACTGGTCACCCCAGTTTGGGGTCATCTACAAACCTAAGAAGGTTAACAGAAGAATTCTGTTGATTCCTCCAGGTCAATGACAAAGATCTTATTAGAGGTCAAAGGATAGATCCCTGCAGTTCTCTACTTTTTACTGGTAGGCAGGTTACACTTGGAGCTATTAACCACACCCTCTGAACTAGATCATTCAATTTGCCTTTTTTTAAAAACCATCAGCCTGTCCATCCAGACAAACTGTAACATCCCAGCTTGGATTTAGCATCCAAAATATCTACACAAAAGCACACCATTAAGAACAACAAGGAATATTTTTCACAGACATCCAAAGACATTTTTCTAAGCAATGTAAATGCTGATAAACACAAAAATTATTCATCTATGGGTTTTTCAAATACTATGATTTTAAAAGGTAAACATCCTGTTGAATTCAAATATGAATTTAGTTTGTAAGAAAACAGATAAAAAAGCCAACAGATTTTAAACTAACTGCTCCTTGATAAGGTGGAATTATCTACATTAATTTCTTTTTTTTGTATTAGACAGAAGGAGAAATGTGAACCTCAAGTTCCTAATTGGTGGTCTGACCATGAAACTAAGAGGTGTAGAATGATGCACCACCACATGCTCTTCTTTGATTTTAGGAATGATATCTAATCCCCAGGCCACCTAGTCCTCTTTTTTTTTAATTGAAGTTTTAAGATAGAAAAAGAGTTACAATCTGATTCAAACAAATGAAATGCATTGCTGAGCCTGAATCAAAGTATTTTGATTAAGCTATGCTAAACATCAGCTTAAATGTCAGGCCTGAATCAAGAGGTGTGTGTTTTATCTCCTCAGACCTACCAAAGATTCCAAAGTGTAGAAATAAGATTTAGCTGATTTTAGAAAAATCACACTGCATTAAAATCAATCCAATTCAAAGATCTGTTCTCCTCTTAAAAGTTATTTATCCAAGCTCAGTCCATAGCACCCCTTTAGTCAAATACACCAGAATGAAAGACTGGAAACCTGTGTGCGTTCTTCGGTGTCGCTGGAGCTCATCGCTGCGAGTGAACCTCTTGCCACAGAACATCCAGTTACAGACAAACGGACGCTCTCCAGAATGCCAGCGGAGATGAGCTCGCAAATGCGACGTCTTCCCATATACTTTGCCACATCCTGGTATGTGACAAATGTGTTGCTTCTTTTTTCCCAAGTTGGAGCCTCTGTTAAAAAAAAAAGAAAAAGAGAGAGAGGTTATTCATTCTAATACATTCCTCCTAAATACTGGTCATATACATACACGGGGCTACACATACTACAATGGATATGCAAACCAACCCAAGTAACTTCATGTTCTTATTTCAAATACAACTGGATTCCAGAACACTCCACTAGGAGCTGGAAATAAATTCTATAATGCTATCCCAACTCCACAGAAAACTATAAATTCAGCTGTGTGTGAAATGTATGTGACAGAAGCATAATCTTTAAGAAGCATACATGTATATGAAGTTGGAAATACAGTTATTACAGCAATTTGTACCACTTTGATGCTGAAGTGCTCATATTTTACATTTCTCAGAGTTTCAGGCTTTTACCATATCAAAGACAGTTTTGGCAAAGAAAAACACAAATTACTGCAACTGCCAAAACGGACACTGGAGATTTTGGCAACTGGGTAGAGAACAGATGGGACTTTTGGCATCTTGGGGAAACCTGAGAATCAGTTTGGGGTTTGAAGACAAGCATACTAACCTGAATGCTTTCACTAAAAGAGGTGGAAGCTGATCTTGCTGACACATTTAAATGAATTCCTTGGTTTTTCAGTTAAAAAAAAGAAATCCATTACAATGAACTCAGAATTCACAGGTCATATAATCCAGACTAAGCTTGATACTTATTTCTGTCTCACTGAAATGGCAGGTGATCACAGGAAGCACCTGATACCACAGCCTAATTTTTTTTTTTAATCAAATCATAAGATATAGATAAGCGAAGACCTAGAGAAAGAGATCAGTCTGGCCAGTGCAGGGCATCATGATTGATTTTAGCCAATTTAAGTGTTTGCTACTGCTGAAAGGGGCACTTGAGGGAACAGGTCTGGCTGACAACACAGCTATATGAATGGTAAATGCTGGTACAAGGGAGGAGAGTGGAAAATGCAGCCAGGCATCAGGCCACCTTATTCATCAGCAACATTAATTTAAAACACCTTAAGTGGATTCTGAAATCACAGTCTCAGGTGATCCATCCTCCATGACTGATTATACAATTTGCAGCTGCCTCCCCATGGCAATTTTTTTCTTTAAACTGGGTGCTTTAGCTTCTGGTTTACATCTAACAAAGGTTCAGGCTAAAGTCCATACATATTTTAAGGAGCTAGCAATTGCTGCAAGCATTTCTGAACATGCAGAAAAACAAACTCACTCTAAAACCTCACAGTGTCACAAGGGGATTCCAACTCAATCACATATGTACCTAAAACATTACAGACAGTCCAGAAAAGTAAGGAGATAAAATCTCATTAAGTCCTAGAAAACGTTTCTACGAATTCTCAATATAGAGCAATCTTCATAGTGCTTCCTTAGTCAGTTTGTCTCAGAAGATAAAAAGATCACCTGCACCTACTAATATCTGTCATGACAAGTACAAGTTTTGATTTCAGAACAAGTTCAATGGAAGCAGAATCAGAGTCCAGAAGGCTTTTGATCCTGTTGCAGCAAGAGAATCATCTGAGGACTTCATCCTCACATCTTCTCCAAATACACTCTAGTGTATTCCCTTCCACAGTAATTAGTACAAATATTTTGTAACTTGGCATGATATAGTACACAAATTGGATGAAATCACATCAAAATTCCCTCAGAATAATGTTAACATTCCTATGTCAATAATTTGAAATGGTTTCATTGTGCCTCTAAGTCTAGACTGAAGGAAATCAAGATTCAACTCACGGTCATTACTGTGCATAGGTGGTATAGAACACACAATTCTAAGCACCTCACCTAACTGCTGACAGAATTCCTTAGACTCCAAAGTTCCGAGTGAGGGGGAAGTTAAGGATTCACAGAATGAAACCCATAAGACTACTGTGAATTAGCAACTAAATGTATTTATTCTATACAACTTCATATGGGCACCTGCATGTTTGCTTCATGTGTGTTCTAAACTGACAGGATACAAGCCAAATTCTGTCTGGACACTTTCACAGCTGCAAAGTCTGGCATTATGCCCTAACACATGATGCTAAGAGGCCTTTCTAGCTGCACTGGCCAATAGTCATCATCACTGAATAGATGTATATGACTCCAGCCTACTCCTTCAGTGGAGTCTTAAAAACAATTAATATTAAAGTATTTCCATAGTGCATTTTAGCTTTACAAAGATTGGAAATGACGTTTCTCAATAACCAGGCAGATTGCCACATTTTCAGCAGGAAACACCTTCATCCACTGAGTAACTGGACTTTACATTCAGCAGTATTTCCAGCAATAACATTAAGTATTTCAAGGGTAAAATACACACTTATTAATTATTTGAATAATGTTCAATGGTTTTTAGAGTTACATACCTGCAGTGGTACTCAGAAGCACAGCTCCTCTATATATCAGACAGCAGTAGTTATATCTCAATGTAATTCCAGATGTAATTGTTAGGAGGGTGAAATCTCTAGGTGTAACTGAAAGGAGACTAAACTTTCTACTTAACTTCAGACACCTTAACTAGAAACCTAATACATTCTGTTTGGAAACAGAGTCATCCTTTGAGGCATGTGTGTCTCTCTGTCCACTTGCTTATCCCCCATTTACTATATAAACTTAGGGCTAAAAGGTATTAATTTACAAATCTAATACATCATCTTCCTTTCCTACTTTCCCTCCCACCAAAGCAAAGATAATAGTGGCTTCCCACTTCACAAAACTGGTACAAATCTGAAGACCGCCATGTAGTTCAATTCCAAAAGCCAACAACAAAAAACAGAAAGAACTTCTCAACTTGTCTCTGAATCCAGAAAACAGAAAATGCAGCAAGAAATACCAAAACCAACACTATACAATAGATGAAATTATGATGAAGTCTGCGTATGTGTGCCATTTTCCTTTTCCTTCTCCATTCAGAGCATAGAAGCAATAGTATTAATTGAATGAAACATTATTCAGTTTTTTTCACACTGATTTAAAGTACTTTTCTTGTTTTAGTAGTTACATGTTATTTCTGTACTACGTTAAATACAGAATTATTCATTCCTCCAGGGCTTTTTTCCTCATCATAGGTACTGACAACACTCACTCACAGTCTCTAAGCAGTTCACAAACATTAATGGCTTTATAATCTTAACGTTTTGGTATGGTGAACCTCAACTAGGAAAATCACTTTGTGCCTCCAACTATGAGGTAGAAAGACATTAAGGCCAAAATTGTCAAACACCCACCAGCTTGAGGTGTCAAGGTTAATGTAGTAGAAGCATATTTTCTCAGAGTACTGTAGATGTTCACAGTCTATTCAATTAATTTCTCCACAGGAATAAACTCAGTACTTCTGCAGTGGAAAAGGTGGGGTATATAGATCTACACCCCCAAAATTTCAGAGCCCTGTTGCTGCAGCCCTGTCTCATTCCCTAAATACCTCCCAACTGCCGCAGTAAGTGAAGCAGGTGACGATCATTACACAGCCCTGATTCATTCTCTGTGTAGCAGCCATCCCATCCACCGAATGGCACTGATGCCATATGAAAAAAATAGTATGCAGTCAAGTAATTAGAAACCAAGTGATAATGTATATGCACAAGGAATTAAGTTAAAGTTGCCCAGGATTCCTTAACTAAGCATTTGCCCAATTTTAAATTTTGCAACTTTAACGTCATTTTAAGAATTATGAATGCTATCTGAAAGAATTTACAAAAGCAAATGTCTTACCATCTGAAACTCTGTAAATCATCAATAGAGTTCAAAGACTAATCAAAGCTCAGAATTCCAGCATTAGGGATAAACAGGTAACTCTAGCAGCTATGGAATATTAACACTTAAATATTCTTTCAAGTGGGCCTATTCCTTTCTCCTAAACTCTAAAGGAATTCTGCATTCTGGTGGGAGAGTTGCTCTAGCAACTGTAAGCACTTTCACTCTTTTCTGTTTCCCCACCATTGTCTCCTTCATTAACCCGTTTCTCTTCCAGTTCTAATTCTTCTCACATCCTGACTTCTTGTCCTACTTTTCCTAGTTACTTTGTATGTTTGATGTGTCCAGGCCTTCCTTTACAGGGGATTTCAGTTTCTCATCTATCTTAACTCTGTCGTAGCTCTTATCTCAACTCTTTCCCAAAAATCACATATCTGAGTTTTCAGTCAGACTACATCCCTCTCCAGACTTCCCAAACCATCTCTCAAAAAGATTCTCTCTCAGGCTGAAACTTTAAAATTTCATTTTATAGCAACTCCACTCAGAAGGAAGAGGATTTTACAGTATAGAGTTAATTAATTAAAGCCCCTGTAGTTTGGAATAGAGCATGAGGAAGATTAAACACCTGGAATCTCTGTTTCCCAAGAGTACACACAGTGCAAATCACATTTTCAGAGTTTTCTCCTGAAACGAAACAAATCTCAACAAATCAATCTCAGGGTATACTTTGGGCAGATTTTCATAGCAGACCCAGAGTTCACCAAGAACTTAGAAATGTCTGTGCCATGTTGCAGTGAACTACCCATGGAAATTTAACAAGAGAAATCTGATGGACAAAGATGCTGCATAACCTGCAGATATTATCATCATCTTTGCTGGAGATGTAAATGTATCAGTCTTTTTCTCTTAAACACACTTAATACTTACTCAGCATGGCTGCCTGAGATATTACCTCCCTGTGCTTGCAAGGCAGGTATCTAGAATATGCAGCAAGAATTGACAACAGACTTGACAAGATAAATAACTCAGCCAGTGCTATTAGAACTCTTAGTGCCACAGGAGACTGACAGCTTCTTTAAAGACATTTTAATGATTTACACTATAGCTCCCAAATAAATAAAGATTTTCATTTTAGTGAAGAAACTCTTATCAAAATGGACAAATTTTAGTGTATTGGAAAGAAGCCTCTGCGAATTCTCTCAAGCACAAACACAACTAAATATTTTCATTTGTAAAAGGCAGCTTATTACCCCTCCCCTTTCATACCCATAATCAAGGCATTTAAAATCAACTGCTTGGAAGTAGAATAAATTCTTCAGAACAAAAAACAGTAATATTTTAATGAGATACACAATAATAAAGCATAGGTTCCAATGCAACACTGAAGTTTAATGAATTGGAACTTAGTACCTCTTTGTTAGTCAAGTCTCACTAACTTTGGCTGAAAACAGTTCAAAATTTGTTATTTAGAATTATTATAGAAACTTTGTTATATTATAAAAACCTTGTTTTTCCTAGGAAACCAGTGAATAACAAAACCAGGAAAACTGTATTTTTGTAACACTCTAAAGCAATTAAACTGTGGGAAAATGCTCAATTACTGAGGAAATGCAGGAACACAGGATTTAATCAAGTTCTTGACATATGATAGGAAGCCAATCACAGATGTGCCTATTTCAAAATATTTCATTTTCATATTTTTAGGACAATGTTCTATCCCACTCACTTGTACTAGGTGACATCTAACTCCACATTTCTTCAATTAATCTCAAAGGAGTAAGTAACTCAGAAAGGATGGAATAATCTGCTTTTTCACCTGCAAACCCCAAAATGGAAGTGGTAGTCCTTTATTGCACAAACTCCTTTGTATAAGCCTCTAATTTCCTCTCACTGCAGACAACTGCTGTTAACAAAAGCTCAATTTTTTCTTGCCCATTATTCATTTTTCATCATTATATGTGTGATATCACACTGAACTTTACGTACCTTCCACCACCTTCTTTGCAGTTGGGACATGTGCACGCTACTCGTCGCAGTCTTTTCCCCTCCTGATGTGGTTGGTCCCCTTCCTCATCTACGACCTGTACTCTCAAATGTGTCAGATCATTAGTATTCAGTGTAGAATCACCACTGAGCTGCCACTCTTCTGGATCAGGATCCTCTTCTTTAATCCTAATATCTGGGAAAAAGAACAAACACAGATCCATAAGTAGCCATTAAATAGACAGAAAGGAAACCCCAATGATCAAATCTTTTTATTCCTGAGAGCACTATGGCAGTCAAAAGTCAACATCCTTAGGTGCATTCTGACATTGCTTATGCGCCCTTGTAACCTGTATTTAAAAGTTTATCTATACATTTCAAAGTTGAAGATAAGCTATAACAAAGCATTATAGTTTATGTTTGAACTGTTCTTGGTGAGGAATGCTGTCACCATTGCTTGCTTGAAACTTGAGAAAAACTAAGGAACAAGAGGCTGGACAGTGGTTGAAGAAAATGTGAACACATGTTTCAAATGATCCTGAGAAGCCATTTCTGTTTCCACAGCATTTCTGAATTAGTGTCACACATAGTAGCAACAGCCTTCCTCAATGGTCTTCAGAAGTTTTTAGTAGGCACAGAGATATATAAAGTAATGTGAGAAATCAGTCTAATAAAAGGTTTTCACCTGAGAAAGACCAAGATACCTAAGGAAAACAAATAAACTAATGGTTTTGTTCCATTTCCCCTTTTCACCTGAAATTTATGTCTTCTGCACAATATATAGAAAAGAAAACATTTAGGGAAGAATGTAATTCAGCATTAGACAGAGATAAGACACAGATGAGCCACTTCAATGTTTTGATATACCAGTAGTCAAAATAGGTCTTAGCAGTTTTCTGGATGCGAAAAGGCCTCCAAATTATTCCTTATAGGATGGACATTTGCAAGTATGTGCACCTTCTCCCTACAGTGTATTCATTCAATCTAATCCAAGAATTAATTACAGCGTCATAACAAAACCTGTTTTAAAAAATTTACATTTTAATAGGAACATCTTCCCCTCAAACACTATTCTGCATTCCCAGTGGACTCCAAGTCTGGATTCCAAAAAAAGACAGTTTGTATGTGACATTTTAGAAAGCTGAACCCCAGCCCCTTCTTTGGTTCAGCAGAGTAGTTTAGTTTGCATTTTTTCTGTGAAAATGATTAGCCACTAGCACAAACTAAAACGCAAACAAACATAATTTAGGGGGTTTTTTTTGGTGTTTTTTTGGTTTTTTTTTAAAGCTTCAAACTAACATCTGTCTATCTTTCTGGACATATTTGAGAGACTGCTTTTCCAGCAAAACAAACTCAATTATCATGAAGACTTTTATCCTTAAACCCTGAAAGCTTAACTGAGCACTGTGGCCACTCTTAAGTTCTTTCTGGGAATCAGTACAGCAGCCATCATATCTTTGTAATGAAGGCAAAGCTGCAGATTGCCTGACAAAACATAAGATGAACTGTGCTGGGTCATATGATGAAGAGCATCCTGTCCCAGTAGAGATCAGGAAAGAAACCAATAACAAAATATGTAAAGAGTAATAGTTACCCGGTCTACCTTTGAAATAATTTCCAGCATTCATCTGTTTAGAGACAAAGGATATTGCTACACAAAAATTTGCTTGATGCCAGTAGAGTCTCAGCCTAGTCATCCCCAACAGCACAGTTTGCCCTTTTTTTGCACACATAACCATATGTAGGACTGTCCTGTACCCTACATCACTAATGTAACTACAGTTAAAGTAATTCTCCAGGAAATCACTGCACTGGGAAGAGAATGCGAGGTCAAAACCAGGGAAGTCTAGAATATTTATCTTGTTTGGCTGCAAAAGTCAGTGTTAGAAATTAATAAATGGGATATGCTCTGAGCTGTGGGAATCCAGGAGCAAGCATACTCAGATCTGCTGATTTTTTACACATGTGATACTACTGTGATAAGCTTGCCCAAGGTCACCTGCACACTTTCACTGTTACCATCACAACTTCACAATTTCAGACAGCCTCATAATAAATATCTTCCGTGTGGCAAATTCTGGTCTTCTGCATGAGCCACCAAAATATCTTTCCTACCAAATGAAGCTATTTTCTGAGACTCAGCTAAAAAATAACTTTATTATCAGTATGTTATATGTAAAATTAATTTTATATAAGCAAACATTAAACCACTATAAAACAAAGTTTATAGAATTATCTTTCAAATAACTACTAAGTATACTAATACATTTTAGAGCAACTTTAGAAAAAAGCAGATGCCTGATTCACTCTTGCACAAAAGGGCACATAATAGGAATTTAAATACAGCAAGGCTGCCAGTACAGGCCAGTGCAAATCTCCAACCAGTTCTTTAGGACTGTGTGTTACACACTATACTCAAAATTATTTTACCAATCAAATGTAGCACCAAATATACACTGTATAAATTCTGGGTTTGTTTAAAATAACAACTAAAGTACTGTTAATAAAATAACACACTGTTTTAAGAAGGTAATTTCATTATGATCTCACTAACATTAGACAGTGGCATATAGTGTGCCTGCAAAGTCAGTAGCTGAATCAGTTAAGACTGCATACATATACTTCAAAAGAGATATGCAAAGATGAATGGAACAAATTAGAGTACGGATCTGCGCTCCGAAAACCAAACTCCACTACTGAAGTGAAACATCCCATATGATTTCTCCTATTACACTGACCTCCCAAAGTCACACTCTAATCATAGAGATACATGTAAGAGTACAAGCATGTCCAAAAAGTCTATTACTGCATGCCAGTATCCATGACTTTCTACCTTCTATGCAATGTCTGTTCCACTTAAACTTTTGTCAAGATTTCCTTCTACTTTCTCATTAGTATCTCCCTATTCCCAGTTTCTCCCAATCACCACCATTACTGCAGCAGCACAGAGACTTATAATAGTTCTATAATTATAGATTTATAATTGGGAAACTAAATTGGACAAAAAAAAAAAAAAAAAAAAACAGGAAAAACAAAAAAAAAAAAAAAAAAAAAAAAAGCAGGACAGACAAAACATACCTAACAGTTGAGGACATACCTAACTGGAGAAGACAACAATTTGCATAGATACACAATAGTTTATAGCATTATTCTAAAATATGCAAAGCTGAAATGAAAACAAAGTAGTACTGTGTTTTTAATTTTGTGCTGTGCTTTCTGGTTATCCTGGTAAGGCAGAAAGTGTAGCTATTGCTTTAGTTATTCATCAGAAGGACTATCTTCTACTCTTGGCACACAGAAAAGTACAACATAAACTGGCAATTTACAGACAGGACTTCTTAATACTTATCTATGTAACTCTACTTTAAACAAAACACAATTAGAAGAAATATCAATAGATATAGTGTTTATGTAGCCTCTCCAGGAGTAGTATAGCAGAGAGTGGACTGCATCAAAACCCACAATGAATGTGATTGCCTTAAATTATGTCCTCAGAGGCAATGAGTCTGTTGCCCTCCAAGGAGGTTTTTACATTATTTCAAGAGATAAGGTTAAATATTCCACCACTATTTTTTGGAAGGAGGAGGGGTGCCACTCATGAAGCTCTTGAAAGGGCAAACCATGGAGAAGAGCTACAGATTAAGTGTTCTCCAATGCAATGGAACTTGAGATTATGAAAATTCACGTAGATACCAGAGACTATGTTTCTCCCCAGTGTTCTTCTAGATGTGCTGCATTCTAATTCAGCCTCAACCGGAAAAATTTACATAAACTCTGCAAAAAAAGAGGCCTAAAAGAACTTATATAATCCCTAAAGTCATGACAAGCTGATGCAAATTTGAGGCAACTTTTGTCTTCTACCAATTAAACATAAGCTAAATAAAGGTTACATTTTCTTCACTACTCTTTTATTTTATTTATGCTTTCAAATTTCTATATGTCCTTACTTTTAAAGTTTAAGACTTAGTTCTAGGTAAGTATGAAGGGGAATTTTAGACAAAGATATTGTTTCAAACTACCAACAGATTTTGAAAGACATATATTGTGTTCAAGCTCTGCTTCCTGTCTAGTGTGGTAGTTTTGGTTTAGGTTTGGCTTTTCCAGGATGGAAATTGAGTTCTTGGTGAATAATTTTGATCCAAAGGTAGTATTTCATAGTCATAGAAAGCCCAGAGCTGGCTACAGTATGGAACAAGATTGAGTATATTTGTCAAATAAAACCAGTAAGAGGTTTGTTTAAAGTGTTTCAGAGAAGAGTAACTAAATTGACAGGATAAAACAATGCAGATGGAAATGCAGTTTAAACTGTTCTTGAGTATATGTGAACTATAATTCACATGTACTCAAGAATATGAGTACATGTGAATTATTTCTCTCTCTACAGAGAAATACTGTTGCCCACTGATATACACAGGTCATTTACCTACTTCTCCAGGTATCAGATGAATGCATCAATTAATCTTCACATTATGTTTTGGTCTGTTTCAACCAGGACTTAGGAACATGCTATTTTCTCCATCTATGGAAAAGTTTTTAGTTTGCCCAACTACAGAGCCACAGAAACAGAGGTAAGCTGAGAAGGGAAGAGGATGCAGATTTTTTAATGCATCTGCCTTTGCAGAATGTCACAAAGGCACACAAAGTATTACATTGTAACAGTCCGCAAAATGTGAGCTTCTAGTTCAGCTGCTTTTCCTAGATGCTGAAAGCCACTCTGCCCTTTCACTCAGCCAAGCTTTACAAGTTCCTGATCTGAGAAGCAGAAATGCGGTCTTTGAACTGAAAACAGATTCACAGCAGCACTACACATACCTTCCCACCAATTTCCTCACAAAATCACAATTTGACTGCCATGTCAATTGTTTCTGATTGTTTATTTTTCCAAATAGGGGCTTCCCATCCTACCTTTCCCAAGAAAAGAGATATTAATTTCCACTTCCTTTCCATCTTTTCCTGTTGTTTTCTGTTTTCTCTACAGTTCAACCCACATTCCCTTGGAATCTTGACTCATCTTGCCTAATCTCTAGATGTGAGGAAGCTTTTAATAAAGACATTTAAATTTCTTAAGACACTGTTCTTTCCCATCTAAGCTCAACTATCTAAATTAAACTCCCTCTACTAGTTGACCAGCTGTTCAAGCCTTTCAGACAGGAAACTCAACAGAATTAACGATTTTTACTCTGATTTGCCCCCAAGTCTTAAATGTGAATTTAGGTATTTTATTACAGAATAAATTACAAGGTAACATAAGGTGTACTACAAAGCATCATCTTGAAATACTGGTGAACCTCAACTCAAAAGAAAGACTGTCATCTAGATTCAATAGCTCTAAATCAGATTTTAAGTTTCTGAGGAAAAACAACTGTTGTGTACAAGTCTAAGAGCAGGACCAGCAAAATGATTAAAAATACAGCAACAGATCTGTTTCCTTGCAAGAAATGCCACATAGTGTATCTCCAAGTGATCCCATGCATTACTCTAAAGCAAATATTTAAGTATTTAAATCCTGAAAGCATTTTAGCCAGTGCTACCACAAGGAACACACTATGCATCAAGGAACAGTTACTTGCCCTACAATAACTGTACTCACTTGAAATGTCTACAGATTCAACATTCTGGATTCTTATAGACAGTAATGCCTGCTGCAGCATGCACTTACTTTTTCTGTTCTTCTCACAGCTGAAAATCTAAGAGGGTCTAACTAAATAGGGGGAAGAAGAGTTGATGATGCTTAACACTGAA
>WBNO01017974.1:18858-36792 GCA_013400575.1 Peucedramus taeniatus
CGGAACTGCCACAGCGACCGGCAGGATTTTGGTTTTTCCAGGAGAAAAATCCACCCGCGCAGAGCCCCGTGTGTGCTTTAATCGCGATTAATTCGGTGTTTTTTGGCATTTTTAAAGGCAGGAAGGAGAAGGAGGGGGTGAAAAGGACACCTCGTTGTCGGGGGACACCCAGGGACACCCAGGGGGCGGCGATGTTTAAATCAGGCCCCGCACGTGGGATGGGGACAAGAGAACGGCGTTGTCCTGAAGGGCCGGGGGAGCCTCAATTAATGACCACCAACCCCTGCACAGCCCTATATGATCGGGGGAGCGGCGGCCGTGCCGATTTTAGGAATATTTCTATTTATTTACACATTTTTATCTCGCCTTCAGCGCCAGGCCGGCGTTTTCCAGAGGGATTCGTGATTTTTTTTCCCCGTGTGGCGGCTTAATTATTTTGAAATTCCGTCCCCTCTCCCGCAGAAAATGCTGTTTGATGCTGAAAAGCAGCAAATTGAGCTATTTGAAGCTTTTTTTTCCCCTTTCCTTCCCTGGGAATGCGGATATTTGGGCTGTACCTGGCTGCTCCGCTGCTTTTTTCCCGGAGTTTTTTCCCCTTAATCTCCTTCCAGCCGCAAAGCCTCCCCCGCGCGGGGCTCGCTGCGCTCGCAGCGGGATAGCCGCGATTTCCACGCCCGAAAACTTCGGCAAAAGGAGGAGGAAAGTTTGCGGGCTTTGACAGACGGTTTGTTTTGCCGGTTTGTTGTTTTTTTTGGGGGTTGTTTAAATAAACAAACCCAACCGAGCGGTTTTTGCCGTCCCGAATTCACCGCGGGGGGGTTGGAAAGAGGAAGAGACGGCGCGACCTCGGGTGGTGAAACCCAAGGGATGTTTTTTGGGGGGAAATGATATAAAAATAACTCAAAAAGAACTCTCGAATCTCCGCCATTCCCGAGGGAAACCGCTCCCATCTTCAGGGAGCAGAGAGGGAGAAATTCCCCAATTTTTGCCCGGCTCGGCCGAGCCCTGCCAGGGAATAAAGCGGGGATTCCTCTGTTGGGATCAACCTCAAGGGACAGAACAACCTCAGGGCCGGGGTCGGGGCTCAACCGCGAGGAGCCAAAACCATCCCCGCACCCCCAAATCCGCAGGGAACCCCAAATATTGGGGTGATTTTTCCCCCTGCCCTGCTGGGAAGGGAAAAAGCGGCGCCGCAGCCTCGTTCCTCTGGGGCTGCCGGAGCCCCGCGAGTTTTCTGGGCGATTTTAAACTTTCCCCCGGTTGAATTCGATCTTTTTTAACTCTTCTGCCGCCCCCCTCCTCTCTCCCCCCTATTTTTTTTTCCCCGCTCTGTTTTCTCCCCTTAACCCCGCTCCTTTTTGTGCGCCCGCCTTTCATGGCGAGCGCGGCTTTACAGCTTGCTACACTTTCTAAGTGCCTCAATGGCCACTTTAGAAATACAAACAACTTTTAGAGATAAAATAACCAAACCAGAATGGGACTTTCAATGGGGGAATAGTTGTTGTCCTTTACCATGGAGTGTGCAGCCGCCTCTGCCTAATCCAGCTTTCATTTTCACCGACAAATGCCAAGAATCTATATCTGTCTCCCAACCCCTCGGGAGCTTGATTACACGACAAAAGGCTGCCATTATCCGCCGCAGAAAACAGGGAGGGGACACGGGGGGCTCGGGCCTCTGAGGATGAGGGCATCTCCAAACTATTGACTTAGTGGATGAAGTCAAGAGCAAACACGCTGAGATCTGAAGGGGGGGAAGGCGCTCCGGGAGCGGGGGGGATGCTCGGGGAAGCGGCGGCGGAAAAAAGCGGCGGAAAGTCCCTGAAAGTAGCGCGGAAGGGACGGGAGAGAGGTTGGGGAGAGTCGGATCCATCCGGGAAAGATTTTTCTCCCTTCCCGTGCCGTTCTCTCTCTCCTGCCCCCCGTTCATATTTATTTTAATTTTTAATGGCTTTTTTTCCCTGATGGTGCCATTTAAATTTTTTTAAAGATCTTGTCCACCTATGGGGAATTTGGCTCTTTCCTCCCACTGGGAGAGGGGGGAAACGGAGAAAAACTCCAAACCGCTCTCCTTGGGGGCGCGGAGATGGTGCGGGAGTCCCCACCCCACCTGCTGTGACCTCACCCCAAAGTTTGGGGGGTCGGGGGAAACCCCCGCCCCAGCCTCGCTGCTGGAGCACGGCCGGACCCAGATTTCGTCCCCAAACCCGGTCAAGGTCTCGGCCTCGGAGCCGCGCTCGCTGCCGGGGTTTTGGGAATGGGAATTGGGTGTTTTGGAGAGTGGGGAAGGGGTGAGACCCCAGCTGGGGCCGGCAGGGAGGAGAAGCCGCCCCACAGCGCTGTTTCCAGGCCGAACGGGGCTCGCTGGGCGCGGCTGCCCCGCTCAGGCCGGCCCGGAGCGATCCCGGCACCGTCCGACACCTCCCGGGGTCACCTGCGGAGAAATCCGCACCAAAGGAATCCCGCCGCTCTTAATTAATCTTTAATCAACGCGGCGCAGCGGGGCCTTGAGAGAGCCAATTTTGGGGTGAGAAGCCGCGGTTCAGCCGCTCCCGGCCCAGCAGCCCCAAACCCGCTTCGGCTTAAGGGATTTAAAGGTGCTGGAGCCGGGCCGGGCCCTGCGAGCAGGAGAGTCCGAGACAAAGGGAGCGGCCGGCGGGGAGGTGGGCAGAACCTGGAGCATCCGCTTGAAAGCTACAAAGGAGCTTAAATTCAGCTTTTTAAGCGAAATTCATCCTGGCGGGGAGCGGGCCGAGTTTGCGGCGCTCGCATCTCCGCGCTCGGAGGATTTTCCTCCTTGCCATAAACGCAGCCGGAGAGCGGAGTTAAAATATTTTTGTTATTTAAAAAAAATATAATTTGCGTTTCGTGATGTGGAGGGAAAGGTGCTGAACCTGCTGCTGGGCAGCGGGAGGCTGAGCTGGGATGGGGCTGCGGAGCTTTGGGTTTTCCACTTTTGCTTTGGGAAAAGCCGCCGCGTTCCCGGTGCCGCGGACAGTTCGGTGCCTGGCAGGGAAAGAGCAGCTGCTGCGAGAGAGAATAAGTGTTAAAAGAAAGGGGGAAAAAAATCCTTGTAATCTTGGGACGTGTTTAATCTGCGTCTCCCCGAATCCCAAAAGGCAGCGGGCCCCGTCTCTCTGATTTATTTTTACGCTCGCCTCGTTTGCATCCCAAAGAAGTAAACTGCTATTTTTAACCGCCGGTTTAAAGCTTAATTAAAAGCCCCTAAACTGATTGTTTTGAAAATTGATTTAGAGGAATGGCCCCAGGGCTGAGACGCTATCGCAGCCAAGGCGCGGAGCTCGCTGCGGGTTTAACCCCGGAGCCGCCGGTGCGGGGGACACGCGGGGCCGGGGGGTCCCCGCGCCCTCCGCGCTCAAAAGCCCTTTGTTAGCGCGGCTCCGGCCCGCCCGGCCTCAGCTCCGACCGTTTCCTGGGGTGACGGCCTTTAATTGAATTAATTTAATTAAGGGGAGCTCGGGGATGCCGCTGACACCGGGAGCCACGAGGTGCCCCCAACCCCGGCTCCGCTGGGGGGTGCTGAGAATTTTTGGGTGCCCAAACCCCTTCGTGCTTTGCCAAAGTCCCTTTTCCCAGGCCTGGGAAATTCCAGCCGGCCGGAATGATCCTCCGAGAGGGTTTTACCTGCTGGAAAGGGCTGGAATGGGAGCTGGGGCTGGCATCTGCGGGAGAGGGAGGGTGGGAAGGGAAGTGGCGTTCCAGCGCCGTAATTAGATGTAAACAAGAATAGAGACGGGGCTCCGTGGTCAGACAACTCGATTGTGAGGGGATTAACACCTCGGTAAACCAATAAAGGCCCCGAGAGGCTGCGGGCCAGGCAGGACCAGCCGCGGCTGATGGGCTCCCCCCGGCACGTCAGGACCCCCCCCAAAAAACCGGCCCCGACACGCGTGGGACCGCCCCCGGCAATTTGGGGAGTCCGGCTTTGAAGGTTCTTGGCAGAGGTTTGGGTTTCTGGGGGGTTCTGCCGGCCGGGGGTGATTCCCTGCCCTCCCTCGGGGTGCCCAGGGGCCTGGAATGGTTTCCCAGCACCCCTGGCCCTGTTAATTAGGGCAATAAATGAGTTAAAGAGGATCTCCCGCCGCCCGAGCGGGAGAACTCCCCCACCTCCACACGTGCCAGCGGGATGGTTCCTCTGGCACGAGGTTCCTGCAGCCCTTTAATTTCTCCATCCCCTCTTAATAACAGCTTAAAAATAATAAAATCCTCCTGAGCCAGCTCGAGCCAAACCCTGGCGGGCGCAGCTCACCAGGTTCGCCTCCAACCGGGCTTTTGTGGCCGCTCCTTTCGCTCCCAGCTGGCCCCCGCTCGGCTTTTCCCCCCAGACTTGGAGCGCACGGAGGAGTTTAACCTCTGGCAAGATTGAAAAACCCCCTCGGGTCCGGCTCTGAGGGGCGCGGCGCTACCTGCGAGCCCGGTTTTTGGATTTCTGCCCCGGCTTTGGGGCTGAGCGGGACCCGAAGGGCACAGAGTCAAACCGAGTTCAATAACCCGGCTCCCCTTTGTCCCCCCCCGGCCCTGCCCGGGCTCGGGGCTCGGCGGGCAGCGCCAATCTCTGCGCGCTCCGGGGCGCGGGTATTTCTTCCTCCCCGATTGCAAATAAGCGCAAGATTAGCACCAGCAGCTGTTTGGAATTGGAACAATGGAGAGACCTAGGAAGTGGCGAAATTGAAAAAGGAGAAACCCCCCCCTCCCTCCCCTGCTCGCCCGGCTCAGAGTTCACCGAGTCAGACTGCCTGACTCGCCGTGACCTCCGCGGGGCTGTTCGCGCACGGGGAGCGCGGGGGGAACCGGGGGGAAAGGGGGGGAAAAGGGGGCGGGGGGCGCAGCGGGCGCTTTAATGAAATTTCCTCCAGAAAAGGAGGAGGTTCCGCCAGGTTCTGGCGGCGCTGGACGCTCCCCTTCGGCCGCCGGGCCGGCTTTGGGGTTTTATGGTCTGGTTTTTCCCCTCTTCCCTCCTCCCCGGGGTCCCTCCCGGGGCAGGCGTGGGGGGGGGGTCCCCGTTTTGGGGCGCTGCCCCCGCGCTGGCCGGGCCGCCGTGAGAGGTTTCAATGGGATCCCCTAATGGATTTGACTCGGAAATCTCGACTTGACCAGTTTTTTCCTCTTTAAAACAAACTCATTAAACTTGTCAACACTCATTAGGGCCTTGAAGCGCTGAGCGGGAGCCGCCGGGGGCTGCCCGGGGAGGCAGCGCTGGGGAGGGGGCGGCTCGGCCCCGCTCCGAGCGGGCTCCGCGGGGAGGGAGACGGCGCTGCCAGGAAAATCAAGGCCTTAAAAGAGAAATCAAGGGAGGACAGAGGGAGCCGGCACGGGGAGGGGGCCGTGCCTTGGAAATGGGGGCGGCCCCGAGTCCCCACTGCCCCGGGCTCGGCTACAAAGGAGGCGCCGGGCGAGGGGAGGGCTCCGGAGGGGACTCGGGGTTTGGGATCTTCCCGGCGATTTGGGGGCGTGGGGGGAATGGATCCGCCGGGCTGCGATTCCTGCGAGCGCCGGGGGAAGGGGGGACGGCAGGGGGAAAGGTTAGAGGCGGCTCCCGGCCCTAAATCCCCTGGAAATGAGGCTGCTCTCCGAAATTCCTTCCCAATCCCCCTGCCCGCGATATCGGCAGAGCCGTAAAATTAATCGGGGATCGTCTCAATTCTGCCGGCAGGACGAAAATTGCTTCGGGGTGGGGTTTGGGGGGCAATTAAATGTTGCGAACTTCCCCATCCCTTTTCAGTAGCGGTTTTGTTTGGGGTGGACTCCGATTTTTTTTTTTTTTTGGGGGTTTTGTAGGTTTGTTTGTTTGTTTTTTTTTTAACGGGTTTATTCTGATGCTTTTCAAGCCTCGCTTCTCCTTTAAGGGGCAAAAAACCGCCACCCCCACCTCTGTTAAAAATAAAAAAAAAAAAAAAAAAGTCCTCCGAGCCCTTCTGTTCTTCCCCTCCCTGAGAATGAGAACATCAGCTATTCAAGCGTATTGATGAACTCCCCCAAAAAGTTTATTAAGAGGGGCGAAAACAAAAGGACTAAAGGCCGCAGGCAACTGGACAGACAGTTTATAAACTGAGCTGCCATTGTCCCCCCGAGGCAGATGCATGAATACCTCTGAATGGGGCCCTTTGGAGTGACAAGATCAAGCCAGACAACAGCATGGTAAAAGGAAGGAGCGCTGCTTCTCCCTCCCCGAGCCCAAAGATCTGCTCCCCCTGCTCCTGCCGCATTCACGGACATCTGCAGGGGGAGGAATAAATAGCTCCTTACAGCACCGGCGCCCGGGGGGGCTGCTGTGCCCCCCCCGGCCCGGCTCTCTGCGCCATATGCTGCGCTCGGCTCCTTCTGGGCAGCGAGGGAGCCCCACAAACCCCAAACTTTCCTTATCTTTCTCCTTTCCCCTCTCATTTTCCTTCCCTTCTCTCCTGTTCGTTCTTCTCTTTTCTTTTCCTTACCCCTATCCCTTTTCCTGCCCCCTTTTCCTTCCCCTCTCTCCTTCTCATTCCCCCTTCTCCCTTTTCCTTCCATCTCTCCTTTTCTTTTCCTGTCTCCTTTTCCTAGCTTCTTTCCTTTTGCTTCCCTTCTCTCTTTTTCCGCTCTCTTTTCTTTCCCTTCACTCATTTTTCTTCCTCCGTCCCTTTCCTTCCCCCTCTCTCCCTTTCCTTCTGTCTCCTTTTCCTTTCCCCTATCCCTTTTCCTTCCCCTCTCTCCTTTTCCTTCCCACCTTTTCCTTTTCCTTCCCACCTTTTCCTTTCCCTTCCCCCTCTCCTTTTCCTTCCTTCTCTCCCTTTTCCTTCCCCTTTTCCCTTTTCCCCTCTCCTTTCCCTTCCCTCTCTCCTTTTCTTTCCCCCTTTCCCTTTTCCTTCCTCCTGTCCCCTTTTCCTTTTCCTTCCCTCCTGACCATTTTCATTCTCCCTTTTTTCTTCTCCCTGTCCCTTTTCCCCTTTCCTTCCCTCTCTCCTTTTCCTTCCCCCTCTCCCTTTTCCTTTCTTTCCTCCCTCACCATTTTCCTTCCCCTTTTCCTTCCCCCCCATCCCTTTCCCTTTCCCTCTCTCCCTTTTCCCCCTCTCTCCCCTTTCCCTTTTCCCATTTCACAATTTATGGCCCTGCCTGTCCTGGAGATCCCTCGTGGTCAATTAGGTTTGCACAGAGCAATTCCGCTTAATAGGCTTTGATGGATTTATTTGATTTTAGGATTTATTTTGTTTTAGGGTTTATTTTATTTTAGGATTTATTTTATTTTACTTTTCCTTCTCCTTTCCCTGGATCTCAGCCCTGAGCTGGCAGGATGAGGGGACAGAGGGGAAAAACTCCCTGAGCATCCCATGGAGAGGGGCAGGGGATGGAAAACCTGGAAAAGTCCCCAAATTACTTTTGGTTCCCCTCATTTTGCCCCTCCAGACCCTGTCCCAGATGGAGGGAACAAATTTGGGTGGAACTGAGCAGCTTTGGCTTCTCCCAGAAAACTCCCAGGAGCTGTGTGAGCACCTCAGACAAAATCTAATTAAATTGATTTAATTCTGACAAAAATGACCAAGCTTTGGAGGGGGGGAGGTGTTTTATGAGTGTTTGCAGTGGGGGCAGCTCAGATTCGGGATTTGGGGCAGGTTTGGTGCCTGGACAGTGGGAAAAGCAGGGAAAATGTGACTTTGTCACCTCCTTGTCCCTGGGGATAACTTCCAGGGCTGCAGATCCCAAAAAACACCCAGGCAGGGAGGGAATTGTGAAAGTGAGGGCAGAAAATTCCCAGCACAATTCCCACAGCCAAGCCCCTCAGTCCCCATGTTCCTATTCATTCCCATGGATCCCATCCCATGGATCCCATTGATCCCATCCCACCCCATGGATCCCATCCCATTGATGCCATGGATCCCATTGATCCCATCCTGTCCCATGGATCCCATCCCATCCCATGGATCCTATCCCATTGATCCCATTAATCCCATCCCATCCCATGGATCCCATCCCATCGATCCCATTAATCCCATCCCATTAATCCCATCCCATTAATCCCATCCCATTAATCCCATTAACCCCATTCCATTGATCCCATCCTGTCCCATGGATCCCATCCCATGGATCCCATCCCATCCCATTGATCCCATCCCATCCCATTGATCCCATTAACCCCATCCCATTGATCCCATCCCATTAATCCCATCCCACTGATCCCATTAATCCCATTCCATTGATCCCATCCTGTCCCATGGATCCCATCCCATCCCATGGACCATGGATCCCATCCCAGGGGACTCTGTTGGCACTGGGGGGGTGTCACCCCCCATGGGGAGGGATTTTTGGGATCATTTTTTGGGACACCTCCCTGTGGGAAGGGATTTTTTGGGATCATTTCCCAGGGATGGCTCCTCAGAGTCCTTAACCAAAGACAGCTCCGAGTGCTGCACCGGTGGGGGGGGGTCAAGGAATGCCATAAAACCCCAAATTCCTCCTTTTCCAGCCCCACTGGACCTGGAGCCACTGTCCCAGGGCCCCCTCGAGAGGCTGATCCCATTCCTGACCCTCCAAACCCAGGCCTGGAACTTCCCAAAGGAGCTCCTGGAGAGGGGCTGGGAGTGGGGGGGAGCTCAGGGGCAGAACCGATGGATTTAATAACCCCCCAAAAAAACCCAAAATGGCAGCAGAGAGGAGAAAAACACCTGGAAAAAGGGGAAAACACCCTGAAAAAATGGGGAAAACACCTGGAAATGGGGGAAAAACACCAACCAAAGGGAAAAAATACCAACCCAAGGAGGAAAGAATACCAGGCAAAGGGAAATGTTGGGAACTGGGGAGTCCCTGAGGGATTGTCTCTGTAGGGAATGTGGGGAGCTGGGTTTGGGGTCAGCCGCTTTGTCCCAGTCCCTATCCCAAGGTGTGCTTTGGGATGGAATTCCCACCCTCAGCGGGGCTCTGGAAGCGATGCTTCCTCCCCAAAAGGGACAACGCCAAGGTTGGATTGCTCTGGGATAAAGCCAAGCACATTCCCAACCCCTCGTTTGGGGAAGAATGGGAAAACCTCATCAATTAATTAATTAATTAATAACCCTTTGAGCAAACACATCCTGGATTTTCTGTGGGATCCTGCTGGCTTTACTGACCCAATTTCCCCAGTTTTTGGCAGGACTTGGGGTCCTTTCCAGCCCTCCCAGTGCAGGAATATTTGGATTATTTCCTTTTGGGGTTTCCAGGAGGTGCTTTTGCCTGAGAACGTTGCAAATAAGGGGGGGGAAACAGAAATAGCTGCAGGACCGAGGGGCTGAAGAAGCCTCAGATTTGGGGTCATTCTCACTCCCAGAGGGGGAAAAAAACCCAAAAAAGGAAACAGGAACTCACCACAAAGCCGAGTGTTTTCCAGGCTGATTCCCCAATCCTGGATCCCGTTTTGCCAGGCCAAGGTGATGAAAAATTCCCAGATTTGGGGTCGCTCTCACACCCAGAGGGTAAAAAAAAAAAAACAAAAAAGGAAAGAGGAACTCCCCACAAAGCCAAGGAGGGTTTTCCAGGCTGATTCCCCTATCCTGGATCCCGTTTTGCCTCTCCAGGGATTATCACTTGTTGCTGGTCCCAGCCCAGCAGGTGTTGTCAGCTCTTCCCCATGGCTGGGATTTATCCAGGGCTGCACAAGCGCCTGGAACCCCGGCCAGGCAGGAATATCCTGGACTAAATTAGGGATTAAATAACCTGGGGATGGGGAAAAAATCAGGATTTTTAATGAAAAAATCAGTATCTGGAGTTAGCAGATGGAATTCCTTATTCAGCACAAGCTAAAGTAGATCCATTAAATTCCCTGGTTATGGAAAAATCCCGGCTGTGGAAAATGAGGGGATGAGGAATGGAATGAGGGAATGAGGGGGAAAAGAGGGCTTCAAATCCACAAAAATCACGGAATCTCCGGGCATGGAATCTCCAGGCATTGAATCCTCCTGCCTTCAGCTTGGAAATTCCCATTTTAGAGGAAAAGCAGAGGGAATAAATCTGTGTTTTTGTTCTAGGAGAGGAGGGATGGACACAGGGATGGATGGATGGATGGATGGATGGATGGATGGATGGATGGATGGATGGATGGATGGATGGATGGATGGACACAGGGATGGATGGATGGATGGATGGATGGATGGATGGATGGATGGATGGACGGAAATTCCCTGGATTTTGGGGCTGTGGTTTGTGGGATGCCTCGGAGCAGGAAAGAGCTGGGGATAACCCAAGGGAAGAAACTTTCCCAAGGTTTTCCTAGAATTCCAGCAGCAAAGCCAAGGCCAGAACCTCGTTCAGGAACCCTTGCAGCGCAGCCCCAGCCCTGGCTTTTCATTCCCTTCCAAAACCTGGTGTGTTTAGAGCATCAAATTCCCAAACTCCTGGAATGTCCATGGGAGTTTTACCCAAAGGTGGAGTGCAGGCCTGGAGATTTGGGAGGAAAATCCGCTCATGGGAAAAGCCCGGGTATAAAGCCTGGCCTGCCAAGGCTTAGCTCTGTGGGCAGCTTTATCCCGAGGAGCCCCATCCCATCCCTGAGAGGATTCCCGCTGTAAGCAGCATTTTAGGGATTGGGGCAGCCTGCTAAGAAGAATTCTGGGAATCAGCTCCCAAAGCCTCCTCCTGTGGCGCCAGGAAGAGCCAAAATCCTAGGAAAAGCCGAGGGACCCCTCCGGAGGGGTTGAAAGGTGCCAAACTCCCCAAATTTGGGATTTTTGGGATGATTTGGGGGTTTTAAAGCAGGGCCTGGAGCTCATTCCTGAATCCTGGCATCAAACAAGAGGCTGCTGCCCCCAGCTGGGTTCCAGCGCTCCGAGCAAAGCCCGGCTCACTCTGCCCTTAATTAATTAATTAAAGACACAATTGAGGGCTCACCTCTGCTGCCGGGGTGGGGATGGGGCCCTGCCATAAAGCCATTCCCAGCTCCAGCCAGCATTCCCAGTGGGAAGAGCAGAGGGCCATTATTTACTTGTTTTCTGGGACAATTTACACCAAATTTGTTTTTCCCAGCTCCTGTTGGCAGCAAAAATTCCATCGGAGGTGCAGAGAGGAGGAGGAGGAGGAGGGAATTTTATTCCCATTAAACCCCGAAATCAAAGCGCATTCCCCAAAAAAATGCCTCAAAAATTCAAAAAATGCCTCAAAAACTTCAGAGCTTTTGGTATCTCATTTTTTCTCCAAAAAAAATTTAATTTACAAAGACTTTTTGAAGCTTTCCAGGTTCAACATCATAAACGTGAGCTTTGATGCTGGAAAAGGGCCCCAAAGAGCTCCAGGCCACATCCAGTTAACCCAAAAAACCGGGATTAAAGGCTGCTGGCACCACTGGGAATCCCTTGGGAGTGTTGCATGTGGGGTGGATGTTCCTGGGTTTATTCCACCCGGGAATGGACAGTTTGTGGGATGGGGCAGAAAGGAAAGACTTTGGGAAATGTTCCAGGGAGATGGGAGCAGCTGGAAAATCTGGGAATATCAGCAGCGCATCCTGAGTGGGGTTTGGGGCACTGCACCCCAGAAAAAGGGAAAAATAATCGGGATTTTATATAGGCGGCAATGAAAGCTTGAAGGTGCCACCTCGTGTCCCACTGGGAGCTCCCAGTTTGGGAAGGAATTGTGTCTCCTGGAAGGAATTTTGTGTCTCCTGGAATTCCTCCATATTCCCAAACCAACTTCGATCAGAGTCTCAGGGATCAAAGGGCAAGAAATGGATTTGGGTTCATTTTGGGGAGTTCTGGAAACGGAGGGGGAATTTGAGGAGGAGCTGGAGGGATTTGGGATCTGGGATCCATGAGTTCTGCACCTCCCGTGTTTTCCCACTCTCCTGTGTATGGGATTTTATTTGGGAATGATCCCCTTGCTTTCCCATCTCTAAATCTCTCACGGACAGTGGAGAATTCCCTGCAGGGAACGTGGGATATTCCATGGGAGATTTCCATGGATCAGAGCAGGGATCAGTTCCTGCCCCCCCTTCCCACATCCCCGTGTTTCTGGTCTGGGATTCATTGGGGTTGTTCCATGGAAAATGGGTTTGTGTTTTCCTGGGGCACAGGAAAAGGCCGGCGCTCACAACCGCATCTCCCGATTAATCCGTGCGCTCCTGGGGGCCGGGAATTCCCCACTGGAAATTCGCTCCCGATTGTCTCGGTTCCCAAACCTGCAACCGCTTAGGCCTGACTTTAATTCCCTCCATCTGAGCGGCCCCACGGTGGGAGAACCGGGAGATCCTTCCACTCCCACCTCCTGGAAAACTGGGAACAGCTGGGAAAGGGGAGTGGGAATCGGCCTTTCCCTGGATTTGGGATCTCCTTGGATACTCCTGGAGCAGAGCTCATGCAGGAGGGATTTTGCCATAGGTAGAGGATTTATGGAATTTAAGGAATTTCATCTCTTAACTCCAGATACTGATTTAAAAATCCATGATTTTCCCTCATTCCCAGGTTATTTCATCCCAAATCCAACCCCTAACTCCAAACCTCTCCCTGCTCCCTGCATTCCCTCTATTTTCCCTAAAAAATAAGGAACTGAGTCATGGCTTTGAGGGCTGAAAATCTGGAATGTTCCACAATTCCCGAGTCCAAAGCCGAATTTGGGGGCTTGGGGCTTGGGGCTGCCCAGGATAACAGGAATGTCCTGGGGGTGGCACCGGAAAATCAGGGAATGCTTTGGGCTAGAGGGGGCCTTAAAGGTGACCGGGAATTGCGAATTCTTCACCTGAAGTGGGGATGGGGTTGGAGATCCCTGTTAATTATCATCCCTTAGATCTGATTTGGCTTTGTGGTCCTTGTGGTCCTAAATCCACCATGATTTATCCCATATTTCATCACCTAAATGGGCCCATATCCCAAATCCACCAAGATATACCCCGTATTTTGTATGAGTCCTTCCATATCCCAAATCCGTAGTGATTTATCCCATATTTCATCTGAGTGGTTTCACATCCCAAATCCACCAAGATTTATCCTGTATTTTATCTGACTGGTCCCATATCCCAAATCCCTTTCCAGGGCCTGTGCAGGACAGCTGGAATTTTGATGTTAATAGGGAAAGGGCCTCGTTAACGCCCCATGAGTGAGGTCAGAGCTCATCCCAAACCTGATATCAAGGGAAAACAGCTTTGGGGGATTCCCTGTCTGTGGTCCCAGAATCCCCATTCACTGGTCCGTTCTGGGAATGCGAAATGGGGCAGGATCGGCCCTGTGGGACAGCAGGGTCAATGTCCCTGCTCTTCCCAGGAACCCCGATGGGAACTGTAGGATCCAGCCCAGACCTGGGGGAGTTGTGGGATCCAAACCTTTGGGATTTGCACAATCCATCCCAAACCTATGAAGTTTGTGTGATCCAAACCAATGGAATTTGCACAATTCAAACCTTTGGGATTTGTGTGATCCATCCTAAACCTTTTGGATTTGTGTGATCTACCCCAAACCTATGCAATTTGTGCAATCCAAGCCTGTGGAATTTGCACAATCCATTCCAAACCTTTGGGATTTGTGTGATCCACCCCAAACCTACGCAATTTGTGCAATCCAAGCCTGTGGAATTTGCACAATCCATTCCAAACCTTTGGGATTTGTGTCATCCATCCCAAACCTGCGATTCCATGACCTGGGCAATTTTTCTTCCCTCCCTTCCCAGTCCCGTTGTGACACCAGGGCCAGCGGTGGCAGCTCCTGTCCCCAGGGGAGGAGACCCCGACCCCAGCCCCAACCCCTGCCTGGGCTGTGGCCAGGGGACTTGGTGTCCCCAAAGTGTTCTCAGTGTCCCCAAAGGGTTCGGTGTCCTCAAAGAGCTTGGTGTCCCCAAGGTGCTCAGTTGTCCCCAAAGGGCTCTCAGTGTCCCCAAAGCTGTTGTGACTTGGTGTCCTCAAAGCTGCCGAGGTACCGAGGTACGAGGAGAGTCAAATGAGGACAGGAGGGACAAATCCCAGTCCCATTCCTTTTCCTGGATCCTCGTTAGGATCCCAAATCCCCCCAGGGGTTCCCGAGCTCTGCGTTCGGGATCCAGATCGAGATACTGGCCGGGACGGGAGCCAGGCGAGGAGGGATGGGCTGGAATTTTGGGAACGGCGGCTCGTGGAGGGTGCAGCCACCTGGGCAGCACTTCCAGAGGCTCTGGCAACCCTTTGGGGCCGTTTGGTTGGGATTTGGTTGGGATTTGATCCCCTGGCACTGCAGCAGAACCCCCGAGCACTTCCCACTTCCAAACCCTGGAGCAAATCCAGGCCCCGGGAAGGGAAATGATCCCAAAGGGTTCAAAGGAGATGGGAAAAGAAAGGAGCCTGGATTTTGTACTGGTTTTGTTGTTTTGTTGTTGTTTTTTTGGCTTTTCCCAAAGTTTGGAAAGAGTGCCCTGGGTTGTTCTCTAGCATTTTCAGGAGCGTGGCCAGCCAGGCGTTTGGGATTTCCCAGTAATTCCATTTGTTCCCAGCACTCCGGAGGGCAAATCCATTCCCAGGGAATGACATTTCCCAGCTCCTCAGCAAGGAATTTTTGATTTTCCATTCTCATTTTCACAGGGAATTGGGAATTTTCCGCTTCCAAAAATATTGGGAGGAGCTCCCTCGTTGCAATTCAATTTAGGAAATAAACTGGGAAGGGATTTTGCTGGGAGAATTCCTGCACGGGGAGGTTTGGGATTGGATTTTCTTGGAATGTGGGGAATAATCAGCTTCCACAGAGCAGAAGTGACCTGGCTGAATGTCCAGAATTTGGGTTTTTCCTGCCAAAATTGGAAGGGTCCTGTGGAGAGGGAGATGTCGATTAAATCAAATTAAATCCAGGGATTCTTGAGATGCTGTGGGCTCATTCAGCCCAATATTCCCAAATATTTATGGGACTATTATGTTATAATACCCCCATAAATATTTGGGAATATTATAATAGAGTATTGTATATATATAAATATTATTATTACATTTTATATATATATATAGATAAAATATTATAATATTATTTTTCCCAAGTATTATGGGAATTTTTATTGAGCTGATTATGGAGTCAATTTAAAAACATGTCATTCCCCTTCCTTGGGCTCCAATGGGAAGAAAACTGGAAAAATTCCAAGCTCAGGTTTGGGATTTTAGCACACGGAATCCTTTTAGGATTCCTGTATTTCCTGGGAAGGGAGAGGCTGATATTTGGGGGATTTTATAGGGATTTCAGTTGTGGAAGCACAGCCTGTGGGGCTGTTCCCATATGGGGCCACATCCAAGGGAATTCCGGGATCAGGAAATGGGGGATGGATAAATGGATCCAGGAACAACGGGAACTGTTCTAGGGCATGGAGCTGGAATATCGGGATGTGCTGGGGAAATAGGGGGTGGATTTCCTGGATGCAGAGGGGAGGAGGGAATTAAAATCCTTTTGGGGTCAGCTTTGCCTTTTCTCAGAGGACCCCAAGGAAAACCCTTCAATCCCAGCCCCTGGCGCTGGGGAAACTGGGCTGGATTGGGATTTTTAGGACTGTTTTGGGTTTTTCTGGGCTGGTTTGGGATTTTCAGGACTGGTTTGGGATTTTCAGGGCCAGTTTGTGATTTTGGGGGCTGGTTTGGAATTTTTGGGGCTGGTTTGTGTTTTTTGGGGCCAGTTTGGTGTTTTTGGGGCCGCTCCCTGTGCCCGCATGTCCCTGGCAGTGTCAGCAGCCACGAGAAGTGGCAGCAATTAAGAACTGCATGTCTTTCCCAGCAATCCCGGAGCTAAGGAACCACCATGGTCCAGTGCCTCAAAAATCCCCATTAGCCCACGCCACTTATGGCCATAAAATTCCTCGTTTTCTGCTTTTCATCGGCCTCACCCCGGAATCTTCGTTTTGCTTTATTTCTACATTTGCACTCCAACAATGGCAATCAGCCCGTGCCCAGAGTGTTGCAAATCAGAAATTTGTCCACATTTTTTCCACCACCTTCCCGGGCAAAGGCGCCTTTTTCCCTGGGAACGGCCGGGAGCGGGCGGGGGAAGGGGCCAGAGATTGATCAGGGCCCTTGGAAGTCTCCGGGATCGGGGCAGGGAGAGGGGAAGCAGCAGGAATTCCACCCTGAAAAGGCAGCTCGTGGTGGCAGGAACTCCTGGGGAAAGTACGGAGCCTTCAGGGAGTTTTCCCAAATTTTTCCCCTGCTCTGAGGGTTTGGATTTGGGGTTTTTTGGGGTTTGTTTGGGTTGAAAGTGGCCTGTACTGGTTAAAATGGGAGAAAGAACCACTCGAGGTGGATTGAGGAAAAGATCTGAGGGGGTTTTGTTCTGTCCCTCACGGCCTGGGAGGGATTTTGGGGTTTTGGGGTTTTGGGTTTGGGTTTTGGGGTTTGGGGTTTTGGCAGCTGAGCGCTGCTTCGTGGGAATTTGGGGATCAGCCCCATAAATCCGGGCCCAGGCTCACTACAGGGCTGGGGACAGCTCCCCGTTCATGTCCCCTCATTGTGACACCACCTGGGCTGTCCTGCTTGGGACAATTCTTCCCTGTGAAGGCGCTGGATGGATTTCCCAGAGAAGCTGTGGATTCTTCATCCCTGGCACTGCCCACGGCTGGGCAGGACGGGGCTTGGACCCACCTGGGATCCGTGGGGAGGAGCAGGTTGGGCTCCAAGGTCCCTCCAAGCCAGCCCATCCCACGGTCCCAGGAAAAAGCAGGACAGGGAGAGAACAGAGGGTGACAGCAGGGGTGGATCCCGCAGGGAGAGCCGGGTTTGGGTGGCTCAGGAAGGGCGGTGCTCACACGGGGACAGAGAGGACGGATTTGAGAGGAACAACTCCCGATATCCCAGCGGCGGCGGGGAATAAAAACCCCTTAGGAGTAAAAACTCCTTAGGAATAAAACCCCTTAGGAATAAAACCCCTTAGGAATAAACCCCCTTAGGATGAGCCCTTAGGAGGTCACCGCTGCCCCCGCAGCCTCACCAGGCTGCTCCTGCCAGCAGGAATTTTCCTCTTTAAATCCCAGCCATTTCTTTCTCCAGTGTCCAAATGCCAGAGAGGGAAATCCGGGCAGGCCGCGGCTAAGTCCTAAAAATCTCCTTTTTTTGATTTTTTTTTCCCCCTTTCTCCCTGTTCTTATTTCTTTGGATTCCAACAAAGCTCCCCGGGAAGGGTGCGGAGCACGAGGCTGTGCTCAGAGCTGGGCTCAGGGGTCACCGGGGGTGGCTGGCCCTGCTCCAGCTGGCCTTGGCTAGCGCTCCCTGCTTGGGGACACGCTGGGACTGGCACAGGGATGAGGGGGACGGGGGAAGTGGGGCTGGGGCTCAATTCGGGATGAGCCGCTCGCCCCCGAGGTCCTGAAAAGGGCTCCTGGTGCCCCAGAACAGCTTGGCCAAGAAATTGTCCCAGTTTGGACAGCCCAGGTGGTGTCACAGGACTGGGACATGAACTGGGAGCTGTCCCCAGCTCTGCAGACAGCCTGGAGCTGATTTTGGAGCTGATCCCCAAAATTGTCCCAGTTTGGACAGCCCAGGTGGTGTCACAATGAGGGGACATGAACTGGGAGCTGTCCCCAGCTCTGAGGACACCCTGGAGCTGATTTTGGAGCTGATCCCTGAAATTGTCCCAGTTTGGACAGCCCAGGTGGTGTCACAATGATGGAACATGGCCTGGGAGCTGTCCCCAGCCCTGCAGACAGCCCAGGGCTGATTTGGNGTCCCAGTTTGGACAGCCCAGGTGGTGTCACAGGACTGGGACATGAACTGGGAGCTGTCCCCAGCTCTGCAGACAGCCTGGAGCTGATTTTGGAGCTGATCCCCAAAATTGTCCCAGTTTGGACAGCCCAGGTGGTGTCACAATGAGGGGACATGAACTGGGAGCTGTCCCCAGCTCTGAGGACACCCTGGAGCTGATTTTGGAGCTGATCCCTGAAATTGTCCCAGTTTGGACAGCCCAGGTGGTGTCACAATGAGGGAACATGGCCTGGGAGCTGTCCCCAGCCCTGCAGACAGCCCAGGGCTGATTTGGGGGGCTGATCCCTGAAATTGTCTCTTTTTTC
>WBNO01017975.1:0-37575 GCA_013400575.1 Peucedramus taeniatus
ATATATATACATGAAGTATTTCCTTATTCTTCTCCCAAACTGAAATTAGGAGTCTGCTCACAGTTAGCAAGAAATGATGGATAGGGTTAGTATTATTCCTTGAGAATCTTAGTGCCCAAAATTCTGCATTAAAATCAGATGGTTTTGTTATTGGTACTGTAAATTGGATATCATATTCAGCTTCAGGAAATAATTCCATTTTTATTCTCCATAGAAACATTTGACCTACAGACCACTTTGATTATTTTGGATTCATAAAAATAGCTGCTAGTAGCAAGAAAAGTGACAGAACTTGAGATGTTACTTTTAGCTCATTTCTACAAAAAAGGTTGTACATATAGTCAGACTCACTGTCACTTCCAATCTTTTTTTATATTCATCTTCCAGCTGTCATTTCCATGCTTGTTGAACATCACTGCCACACAATACTTTGCTCACAGCCACTAAGGGCCAAATATCCACACAGAACAGGATTCTTATTGACTTCAGTGACAGCTGTACTCACGTAAGAAATAAAGTTTAGTTCACTGTCTCTTATACTCACCAGTGCCATCAAAGAAAGTTTAGCTTGTTTTGTTGTTGTTTTTCTTGTTTTTCATATACAGAAATACAGTACAATCAAGACAAAACAGTGTATTTCTTCTTTTGCCTGTGCTTGCTGCATTTACCACATACTCCCCTAAAATTCCTTTTTTTCTTCACCAGTCAAAAATATAAAAAATATTAACTATTTCTAATATGAACTATTGTTTGAAATATTATATGCATACATAAAGTACTGAGTTGTGTCTTCATAAAAAGTAAGAGTATTTATCAAAAATTCTTATCATCATACTTATAAAAAGGGTACTGTACTGGGAGCCAAGTAAGTTAAGTCATACTCACCTAAAAAGTCAGTGGTCAAGTTGTCAGTATGGGTAGAAAATGTTTCCAATACATCACTGTAAAATTAAATCAGAATAAAATGTGTATTTTTTTAAAAAGGGGAAATCACTGCAAAGAGAAAACTAATTTCTTAGTTCAAGTTCACTGGTAAGATATGATTTATCATAATTTTGTATACTTGGGAATAGTCTTATCCTCTTCTTTATGAAACCAGGTAAAATAAAAACGAAAGAATTGTGAAAAGCATGTTTAATGTGCTGTTATCAGCTAGATTTCTCAAATTCATTTCTTCCCATTTGTTGCATGAGGGACAAGTGAAGGGGGGCTTGTTTTCAAGCTGATTGAGGAACAAAAGGGTTAGCCAAGAGCTCTCACTTATCACTGTAGTGATTCAGCCCAGGGGAGGGAGCGTTTGGGAGACTTGTCTGGGGCTGGCTGCCTCTAGCAGCTTCTCTCACAAGCAACCCCTTTAGCCTCCCTCTTCCTCCCACAAAACCTGGTCATGAAACCCCAGTATAGGTACAATAAAAGTGCTCTTTATTATTTATATTCCAGTAGTACAAAGGAAGTGGAGATGAAGATTCTTCTACCTTGAGAAATTCTTCACTTTTCAAAAATGAATTGTCATTTATTTTAGAGGAAAAAGGAAGTGCAATGAAGACTCTCTTGTGAACTTCTGTCAGTAGATGACAGTAGATAATCTTTAAAATACTCTTTGCCAGAACTGGAATAAGGGGAAGAAATTATGGAGTCCTAGCTATCTACTGAACAGTCCAATTACCCTGCTAGACCTGCTATAAACTGAAGACAATCAAAGAGCAGATCCACCACTACTATCAAATATAAATGTGGAGAATAAAAAAACCCTACAAAACAAATAATTCCCTGGGGAAAAAAAATTAATAGCTGAAGATTAAAATGTTGGCTCCATATCCACATTTCTGGTTTTGTATTTTTTTCTAAATAATAGAAATTAATGAATAAGTTTTATATTATAACATAAATTTAGTTTGTAAAATATTGAGACGTGTTTTCCCTATTACTTGGGATCATATTTCTCCCACATTTTCAAACTTAATAAATTAAGGTGTGGGACATTTTAAGCAGTTCAAAAATCCCATAAAACTCAAAAAAAACTTTGAATACTCAAACTAATTACTTAAAGGCTAATTGTCTTCAATTAATTGGGCCACATGTCTGTAAATCTGCATTCTTAGGTCTTGTATACCTTTACAGTTCAAAGTCATGTACAGGAATCTGTTCATCTCACTAAAGCTTATTTTTTTTTCCTCCTTTGGGAATAATTTCCGTTCATCCCTGTTGATAAAGATGTTCTAAATACCTTATTCCTAGCCTTTCTGTTTAGCTCTCACTGATTTGAATGCAGGCCTTCTTTTTCAATATGCTTAAATAATATTGGTTGTCCCAGTTGTTCACCATCGCTGGCAAGAGATGTGATTTTCATGAAGTGTTTTAAGATTTGGAATGAAGTAAAGCACTATTTACAGGAGTCTTTCTACATGGACTTTGAACAGAACTTTAGGCATAGAAGTTCTTAAGTTTGTACATTACTTATGCACCCAAAATTAGATAGGATGAATATGGATCCCTGTATTAATTTTCATTATCTTGCCTGTCTTGCACTACTTAACTATTTCAGTTGTTTGGCTGGAAACAACAAGATAAATGATATTTATTCAGGTTGTTTGTTTGTTTTTTCCAGATTTGATTCTTACCTGATTTTCTTATTTCATCTAATACAGCATTAAAATCTTTACTCAGTGTGAAAGAGAATGCTTCTCTTGTTTTTAAAGGCAACAGTTTTCTGGATTTGTCAGCTTTTAGACTTTATTTTCTTGCAGTAAGTATTTATAACTGAAAAAAACCCCACTTTTCTTTTTTTGTTCATTTGTTAATTTTGTTCATTTTTGGTTGGTTTGGGTCTTTTTAAAATCAAAATTCAGCTATTTAATAGATATTGTAGGCACTTCAATAGTTTGGAAGGAGTGACTCACTAGTCTCTTACCTTGTTAAACTTGCTCATTTTGCTTAAGTTGAATAAATTCTTGAGTGTAACCAAAAGCACCTCACCAAAAGCAAAGCTACCTTATCATAGTATGGTGAGTTTAACTTGGCTGGATGACAGGTGCCCACCAAAGCTGCTGTATCACTCCCCTTCTCAGCTGGACAGCAGAGAGAAAATACAAAGGCTTGTGGATCCAGATACGAAGAGAGAGAGAGAGAGAGAGAGAGAGAGAGAACTCAGCAGTTACTGTCACTGGCAAAACAGACTCAGCTAGGGAAGTGAATTGAATTTATTACCAATAAAATCAGAGTAGGATAATTAGAAATAGAAAAAAAAAGCCCAAAGCACCTTTCCCCCACCCCTTCCCTCTTCCATGGCCTAATGCTACTCCTGATTTTCTCTACCTCCTCCTGCCATGCAGCAAGGGGACTGGGAATGGGAGTTGCAGTCAGTTCATCATACATTGTCTCTGCTGCTCCTTCTTCCTCAGGGATAGGATCAAGAATAACAGTAAGAACTAATTTCTTATTCTATATATTTCTGTTAAGGTGTATCAAAGTAAATAGTAAAGCAGAATTACCTGAAGAAAAATTACTTACCTTGCTCTAAACGTTTTGAATGATAACATTTAGAGTTTTTGAGATTTTTTTAAGAAAATATTTTTCATTGTGAAACTTGCTTTATTGTTCTTTAAAGTTTCCATTATCAGGAAAAATTGTATGATAGGGAAATGTCTCTTCCCTAAAACCCATCTAAAATTTCCCATTTTGTTTCCACATTAAGTTTGGCTAGATTTTTCCATATTTCTCTCTATAGTACTGTCTCCACTATGCCTTGAGGTTATCACTGCAAACCTCTTCAATCCATTTCTCAGCAAGTTTACTATTTGGAAAGACCTAGGCTGTCATTCATGGGATTGAGGCTTTATGTCATAAAGGAAATAAAACTGTTTGATAGCACCTGTTCTATCAATTTTATATCTGAAATAAACTCTAGCTCAGTGCTGAAGCATTTCAAAAACATCTGAAAGTTACCATTGCATGGGCCCTGACTTGTGCTTTGGCTGTATTAACTGTTGTGTAGGAAAGATTTACAGTTATTTGCAGATTGGGCCAAATCCTCAAAGGCATAAAGCAAAAGGAAAATGCACTTGTCTAACACTTTTCTATGGAAAAATAAAGACTCTTTCATATCTAGATGGAATAGAATGCTTTAAAAAATTACATGAACACAAGAACACCTAGCAAAAATTAAGTATCTAACCATTAATCCTTTTGCCAACAGATGGCAAAGGAAGCTGGTTTATTTTGCTGTTGCTCCTACCTGTACATATTTTCCTTATTTTATCATATGTGCCTATTATATAAACGTTCTTACATTTCAAACAAGTCATCAACTGTCAGATTAAGTCCTTTTCTGACCTAGAGATGGGGCAGCTGAGAGCGTTTAAAAAACTTTTATTTTATTTTCAGTCTCATGAGAAGGGTGAGACAATATAGATGTTACAATTCATGCCATCACAATCAAAATTTCTTAATTACAATACATTATTAGCGTTTCTTGGCCTATCAATTTTTGCAACACCATTCTGTAAATGACTTAAGGCTAATCATCTAAAATTACCCCTTGTGTGTCCAACTACAATTTATCTTTCATAGCTGTCATTCTCTAAAATATCTAGTCTTATTTGCAAGGTCATCCCTTGAAACTTGTTTCTAGTTCCATTTCTCTCTCAATATCTGTCCTATTCCATGGGACTTCTAAGTCAGCATTTCTTATCTCAAGGCTTGCATATAGATTCATACTATGTGAGCCTTCTGTCAGGCTTTGAGAGTGCTCTAAAAATTAATTTCCCACATTTCCCTCTCTCTCTTGAATGGAAAAAAATTATTTGATGGTTTTGTTTACTGATTGTTGTGTACAGTGAAGTACATAAGGTACTAACATTGTCACTACCAATGCTAACAGTTTTCACTGGTAGAAGTATAACAATCTGATAATGAAATGTGAGCCATGATATATAGAATATGTTAATACATCTAGATTGGTTTTGGTTCATCTCCTCTCCCCTCACCCCATTTGTCTTAAATACACTTAGGTGAACATCTGTTCTTCTATGTGGGTTTCTGTATGGCTTGCATAGAATGACAGAGGATTGGCATGTCATCTAGTTAACCTTCAAGATCTAAGACAATATTAGCTCCCGCTATGAACCTACCTGTAGCTGTTTACTTAACCTTTGTTTAAAGGTCTCCACAGTCTACTTATATCAAACTATTCCACTGTTTCATTATTGTTACCATCAAAATGCTATTTTTACACTGTAACCTGAATCTACTTTGCTCATTTTGAAACCCACTTAAATATGGACATAAAGAACATTTTACTCCCTTTCTCATAGCAATATTCTTTGATGAATTGGGAGAGCATCAACATTCCTGTACTCAGTCTTATGCTTTAGAAATTAAATAAATTCCTCTCTAAACTCACTCTCATACATTTCATTTCTATACAACTTCTAATTTGTATTAGTCTCATTTGGATTCATGAACTGAGCTCTTCTGGGGTATACAGTATCCAGATCTGAAGGCAGTTCCCCAGTATAGACCCCAGCAATGTAGGGTAAAGAAGAAATTTCCCTTTCCATACCTTGTAGATGTTTAATTATCTGTCAATACAGTGATTGTCTTTCTATGGGGGTAAATAAATGTTTGCCTTAACTGTAGCTTGATTGTTTTTGTCATATTAATTTATATGAAACTGCTACTTGTCCTTATCCTGTGTTTATGCAATGATTCTCAAGAGAAAAATGAGTAATTTTCTTAGCTTGCAATAGTGGATATTCTAAAAATCTTGTAACAGTCATCATTCTGAAATATCAAGCATAAATATTTGTGAAGAGTAGAATTAAAACTGCAGAATTAAGTTGATGTACAAACAGTAATTGCTTATATCGGCATTTAAAGCAATCTGGAATTCACATGATTAATTTCTCTATTTAGATATCCAGAGTTTTTTGGTTTTTTTTTTATGAAAAGACCAATTTATCTTTCCGATATTCAGTGGAGATTACTGCCCTGTTATTTCAAACTCATATAAACAAAAAAAAAGAAAAATCCTTATAGACAACTTTATCTCCTTCAGGACTATTAGAACAGATTTCCACTGGCTTAGACCCAAATCTCTGCCAAGCATGCATAGATGGGAAGTGGGTTTTCAGTCTTTCCTCAATAAAGATTTTAATGAACAGCTTAACTTAGTATTTTGTATTTGATTGTGTTGAGATTTTTAAATCACTTGCTAGCATTTAAAAGCAAGTGTGTATTATCTCCCCTTAAAACTTAGTGTTAATAGCATAAAATTCCTGGACTTCTTAAGATCAAAATTTATTGCTACTGTAAATCAACAGCACTTGTAACTTGTCTTGTTACAAGACAAGTGTTTTTTTAAGGCTATTTCTTGTTCTGTCTGCCTTAAGAACAAGAGCTGGAAGATAAAAAAAGAACATGTAAGCCTAAATGGATCTGACCTTCTGGCATTAACATAGAACAATAGAATAGTTTGGAATGGAAGGGACCTTAAATATCATCTAGTTCTGACCCTTAATTCATGTGCAAGGACATTCTTCACCAGATCAGGTTGCTCAGAGCCCCATAAAAGCTTGTCTTGAACACTTCCAGAGATGTGGCATCCACAGCTTCTCTGGGCTTCTCTGTTCCACTGCCTCACCACTTCTACAGTAGAGAATATTTAATCTAAACCTAGTCTCTTTCAGTCTGGAGCCCTTTCCCTTTGTTCTATCATTAAATGTGCTTGTAAATCATCTCTCTTGTAGGCTCCCTCAGGACTGCAAGCCCCACCAAGGCATGATCACTGCAGCCCACGCTGCCTCCAGTATTGATGTCCCCAGCTGGCTCACTGGTGACCGTAAGATCCTGTATCACATTCCCTCTGGAAGGGCTGTCTATTACCTGGGTCAGGAAGTTAGCTTCCGTGTTTTCCAGAAGTCTTCTGGATTGCCTACAGCTCACTGTGTGACTTTCCCAGCAGATGTCAGGATGTTTGAAGCCCCTGGGAGAACAAGAGCCTCTGAACAAGATGCCTCCTGTAGCTGCAGCAAGAAGGCTTTGTCAGTAGGGTCCCATTGATCAGGGGCCTGTAGCAGATACTGACCACGAAGTTTTCTTTGTTGCCTTGGTCTATGATTCTTATCCACAGGCTTTTGACCTTCTCATGGCTGCTCTTCAGAGACAGCTCTTCACACTCAATTCAGCTCTTGATGCAGAGGGCAACTCCTTCACCTCTCCTTCCTCCCCTGCCTCTTCTAAATAGCCTGTATCCTTTGATACTCACACTCCAGACATGGAATTTGTTCCATCAAAGTTTCAGTAAAGGCAACAAGGTCATAGGTTTCTAGTAGCATGGTGGTAGCTTCCAGTTCTTTCTGTTTCTGCCCATGCTGCATGAATTGGCGTAAAGGCACCTAAGCTGGGATCTTGGCAGTGTCACCTTCCTAGAGGATTATCCCTTAACTCTTTCGGGATATTTCTCTAGTGTCTCCCTTTTGGCTTGTGTTATCAGATGAGGCCCTGGCTTGTCTCTCTCTATAAGACTACAAGTGTGTTATCTAAGTTTTGTCAAAAACTGATCCATGAAGTTGGCTGAGATTTTAAAATAATTTGTAAAGTATAAACCCTTCCAATGCATTCTTCTTTTTGGCCGTAAGATACAGATTGATTCAGTTTGATCTAAATAAAATGAGGAAAGGTGCTGAGCTCCTAGTATCTCTGACATGAGTGGCACATGTTAATGCCCAAAGGAATGAGCAGAGCTCAGGGTTGCTGAATTCATACATAATATCTAAAAAGGGTATTGAGAGATACACTCTTGTTCATGAAGAAATGGTTTTTATACAGTAAGCAAAGTGATCTGGGGCACCAAAGTCACAGTTATGCAACTAATCACTGCTGACTGCTTGTCTCCCAGCTAATCAATGTATTGGTTTAGCTCTGGGTGACAAAGACATAGGTGGAATCATTGCTCTTGTTACATTCCTATTTTGATAAGATTCTCATTCTTCTAATAAGAACAATTTTTTTTTTGTGATTACATGAGTAGATTTAATCCAAATGCAAAGGTAATAGAAAACAGTAAAAAAAAAAATCAGAACAAAGAAAGATTTATATGTGCAATCATCAGAACAGTTATGTTTAATTCTGCTTACATGGCTACCAAGTGAAGCATGTCACAAATCACAGGCACTGCACATTAATCAATGGAATAGTTCTGTTTATTGAAAGCACTTGAACTTATTCTGTGCAATAATCAAGTAAAACAAGACCAGATTTAATAATTATTACCAAACTAATTTTAGAATTAATATCTAATAAGTGACCTTGATGATAAAAATATCTGGATGGATGTAGGATACGAGGTAATATTAGAGTGGTTAATGCTTATGGTCACCAGAAGGCCCCATGGAAAAGGCACAGCCGCAGGCTGGCGGAAGTCGGTGGAGGAGTGAGAGGCAGACAGGAGTGAGGCGAAAGTCAGTTGGAAGAGAGATTGTGATTGGCTGGAGGAACATGTGGAGAGCATATGAGAAAGAAGCTGATTGGCCGAAGGAACATGTGAAAGTGTATGAGCAGGAAGCTGATTGGATGGTAGGACTTGTGGACAGCAGCATGGCAGCTGAGCCAACCAATGGGTGCCAACTTTCTGTTAAGTTCTGTTATGTCTCAGTTTGGTTTCAGTTCTATCAAGGTAAAATTAAAGGTATAAGAAGGGGCCGATTTCTACAATAAAGGGATTTCCTTCAGATGCACAAGGGGGTCCATGTCACTTTGTTCCCCACTGCTACAGACTGGAACTGGACCTGCAAGAGAGGCTCACAGTATCAATTTAATCTTGATTTCCTCCTCTAATGTGTTTCAGTTCTGACTGAAATTAGGAGAGGTTTATATTGAAAATGGAAAATGGAAATATTTAATGTATGGGGTTATAAAATTTCACTATCAATAGTGCTGCATGTATTTTCCTATTAACATTCACTTCATAATTTTTTTTTTTTTCTGAGATTCGTGATCTGTGGTATTTTCTTCTGTGGTGGGGTTCGACAAATATGAGTTATGCTGAAAACCCAGTTATCTTGAATACCTTGATAAAAAGTATCAATGATTTATTTTGTATTGTGCTGCATGTATGTATGCACATGTATGTTCTTTCAGAATAAATATCTGATCCTAGGAGGTATCAGTTTAATACTAGTTTAATATAGGTTGAATATTTTTTAAACATTATATATACTTTTATAAATATTTCTTACTATAAAATGTAAATATTCATCAATTATTTATTGTAAAGAAGCAATTTTTTGTGCTGTTGTTCTGTGCTTTAAGTGAGCTTAATTATTGCTTAATTAGAATATCAATATGCTTCAGCATTAAAAGACAAATAGTCATCTACTATGTTTTACATTGGTTTTGGATTTTGGTTTGCAATTCACTGAAGTAAAGTTTAAGAAAATTTTTTGTAAGACTTCCCTGATAGGGTTGCAAATGAATGTACTGGTGGCAATATTTAAGGCTTTATTGCCAGCAGGCATATTGGTCAAGAGCATGCTGCATTAATTCAATTCTCTGTTTGGCTCTTAACTACTTTCAAAGGGTACATTGATAGGGGTTGTTTTCTGTAACCATCATGACAGCTGAATACTATTCTGACACTGTAAATTCTGTTACTGTCCTCAGAATGTTGCACAATATTCATTTGTCTCAGGGAATGATACCACAAACTGAATCTGATATACAGTATAAATTCATGCAGGATTTCTAAGAGACTTGTATCATAAATGAAAAGGTCTCTAAACTTTAGATTAATGGGAAAAAATGCACAACTCCTAAAACTAACAGAGGAATCTATTTGAAGTCACAGGTACAGTCATAATACTTACAGATGGTGAGAATGTAAATGCTTAACTCACAAAACGAAGTAAAATCTAACAGTGTTTCTTATATACATACAACATAGTCAAATTCTCTAGGACTTCATAATTTAAATTTACTGTGTAGAAGAACAGAGGGAGTAGATTTTTTTCTTTTTTTCTGTTCTCCAAATGAAATTCATTGATAAATTATATTTTAAATTGTATTTTAAAAGGAAGGCTTATGCTTAAGTGCCTGTTATTTGTTTTTTCAATGGAAAATATTTGTCTTATGTTGATCAAAAAGGTTTAGATCCAGATTGTCAACTGATTTAAACAGACTCACTAACTGAAATCAACAAAGGCAATGTACAACTAAGACAGCTGTCCTAGTAACAGAAAAGACTGTGAGAACAAAAGAGACTTGTGTAAAACAGCTACTGAGTAAGAATGTCAATGGAGGAGACATAATGGTTCATATATAGTGCTATCAAGTTTAAATGATGGAGTGACAGCTTCTGGAGGAGAAATACATATGAAAGATTATCTAAAGAAAAGATTTAAATGATAACTGATCAACATTTGTCAATGTTGCAAAGTATCAAAAGCTGGCATTCAGGAAAATACAAGGAAGGTAGAACACTACTTTTAGTGAGATAAAGAACTTTAGAAGACATAAACTAAAATGGAATTGAGACAATGGGAATTTCTTTAATTTCTAGGTAGGCTGTTGCTTTCACCTTTCTATTCGTATTCTAATCATCTTGGGTAAAAGATTATCCGTTTGCAAAGTGTCCTGCTCAATATCATTTCAGTCTTGTCAGCATGCTATTTTATTTCCACTAATTGTACTATTTATTACAGCTCAGTTGGTTCTCAGCTGACAACATAAAGAATATCCTCCAGTGACTGGCCTACTGAACAGTGCCCCATGCTTTCTTTATTGCCTATATCAGACATTAATAGAGAAACACTATTACTGAGATGTGTTGACATCATTGATTAGGATTTCGAATATACTGGAAAGTAAACAGAAACATTAATTTTAATTTTAAACTCCATTAGGAATTTGAGAGTAAAACAGAACTGATGTCTGCTGAATGCAAATGTTGATTTCTTAATCGAGCGTCAGACATTTACTTTGTGGTTTCTAGGGGAAACTTCCAGAACAGATAGAAAAAACAATTAAAAAAATAATATCATTTAACCAACAAACTGTGAAATTCAAAGACACTTATTTTTGATTGGGAATGCAATATCAGGAAGAAGAGAAAAAAAGGGCCATTCTTTAATCATTCATGGTAAGGTATCACTGATTGCTAACAGGTATTATTATGTCACATTCTGGTGATTTTTATTCACAGGAATAATGTTGATAAGGCAAACTTATCTGTGACCAAAGCCCTGCATCACTGTTGAAAACAGTGACAGTTTTGCTATTTAATGAAAACAGAACATATTTCTACATCTTATGGTATTCACCTTTCCTGGCTGTATGCCAGCTGTAAAATGTTCAGGTCCAACTCCTCCGCTAATGTAAATCTCAGCATAACAGAGCTGAGATCAATCAAGTCAAAGAAAGCAGACGCAAATGCAGAAAATGCAATAAAAATAAAGTAGTGGATGTGAACAGATTCTGCTGTGCCTAGTGTAGCAGGCCTTTTTTAGAATTAAAAATTTAAGTTTTATAATTTCTTCAGCATCAGGAAGCTCTTTGGTTATAGATATTGTTAATGCTTAATGTTGATACAATTCTGTTGCTTGTCTCTCAGGTTCTGATAATGATCTTGCACACTCCAATTTGTGCAACATATTGGCCAGACATTTCTTTTGTCATCTAATGTGATTATAGCAATATCCCTGCATCTTACAGTATCTTGCTTTTTTTTGTTTTGTTTTGTTTTTGTTTTTGTTTTTGTTTTTTTTTCACTTACACAGTGTTTTTAACCCACATTAATTGATTAAGTTTTGAATTTGACAAGCTGGGCCAGCTTTGCAACAAGCTGCTTCTTTATTTCTCCTTTTGTCATTTTTGTTATTACTGTCTTTAATTACTCTTTTCCCCTTTTGCTTATTTCTAGGAAACATTAATCCCTCATGATTCCTTCTGTTATACATAGATCACTTTTGAGAAATATGTAATGCTTCCCTCTCCTTCTCTAAAGCAATTCACTTTTTACTCCACAGTGTTGTAGAAATTACCTGAAGTAATCACATAGAGTATTCTAGATCTTCCCATATACTGCAGCATCTTCATATATGTATTGCAATCCTATATTTAAGCTACAACTCATATTTTAAGATACATAACCCATTCTGAATATAGCTCAAAATACTTTATTAATATCATTAATGTCAATTGATTCGACAACAAAAGACAAAGGGAGGGGGTTTCACGCCTGTAAAGCAAAAGATGAAATGGCAGTGATGACAATAATGAAGTTTATGGTATAATGCATATATTTATGGAGCAACAGTGTGAGACAAACTTGAGAGTTTGGCAAGTGTTAAGAGATATTAAATTTTTGGATTAATAAATTATTTTTAAATGCAAATAAGTGACTTAGAGTTATAATATCGTGGCTTAATATGCTGTGAGCTTAGCATTACTTGCTTGGCATCAGTTACTAGATTTGCTGAGGCCTTAGGCTGGAAGCTGTGAACTTTCACCTAGAGTTGTTTTTGGATAGAATACATTTCATTTGCTTAGTAACTTTCCTGGTCGCTAGTTCAATGCCATGTTTAAAATTTAGTGTGAGAATAAAGCTGATAGCACACTGATGTTCTAGCTGTTGCTACACAGTGTTTATTCTACACCAAGGACTTTTCCATTTTCCATGTGCTGCCAACTGTGTTAGTGGACAAGAAGTAAAAGCCAGAACATAAAGAGGTTACAGTTGTCACTAGAAGCTCTAATTTCAGAAGAAAAGAACAGCTAATGACCTGCCTGCATGGACATGGAGAAAGAATCCAACAGGATGTTAGAAGACCCCAGATCAAAAGTCACCATTGGACCAGGAGGTGCATGCAGGGTGCATTCAAGATGTGTAAAGAACGTGTGCATAGACTAGAAGGGTATGAAAGTCCAGGGATTTATTTGTTCTGGGTCCCTCTTTGGGAGATGGAGCACCTTTTGTATGAGAAATGGCTAAAAGAATTGTGACTATGCAGCCTGCAAAAGAGAAGGCTTTGAGGTGACCCGATTACAGCCTTCCAATACCTGAAGTGAGCCTACAAGTAAGATGGAGAGGGACTTTTTACAAGGTCATTCAGTGACAGGAAAGGGGGGGTGACTTAAACTGCAGGAGAGCAGATTTAGGTTAGATGTAGGTTAGATATTAGGAAGAAATATTTTGTTTTGAGGGTGGTGAGCCTCTGGAAAAGGTTGCCCAGGGAAGCTGGGAATGTCCCCTTTCTGGAAATGTTCAAGGCCAGGCTGGATGGGGCTTGGAGCAATCTAGTGAGGCCTTGTGGGGCCTTGTGGAGTTTGGCTGCTGGCTGGTATTCAACCGTGACAATCCTTCACTCTGATAAAACATAGTGATTTACTCATTAGGAGTCAGAAGAATCTGATGTTTCAAAAAAAATTTGATGACTTGGCAAATGAAAAGCAGAATTTTAAAATTCTTGTTACCTCCCTGAACCTTAGAGCTCTATGGTATACACATGCTGTCAGTGAACCTAATGCTTATGCCAAAATGCTCATGACACTTCCTTAAAAAACAGTTTTGTCTCAGTGCTACAACATACCCAAGATGTAATACAAAGCATATTTTTTACAGCACAAGAAAGCCCTAATGGGCTAATGACTGCTTATTACATTAAAAAAAAAGATTGTCCCCTTTTAATAGCTAAGAGTATCAAAACTATTGAGGTAGTATGGAAGAGTTGAATTAAAATTATGGTACTTCAGATACCTTCAGATACCTTTACACACATAGAAACAATGTAGTGATTCACAGTTATTTTCAGAGAGCAATTATACATGTGGAACAGCACTTTCCAGTGCATGATTGTGCTCATTTTCTTTTTTTTTGTTATAAAAGCTCCCTCTGGATACCTTTCTTGTACTGTAGCAGGAATATAATTATTTAAAATAATTAGTGTAACAAATTATGAACTTTTAACTCTTGATGCTCAAATTATCTGAAAGTTGAGGTTGATGAAAATTTCTGAATTCGCTTTAAAGTAAATATGCAATTTTCATTTTATAATCATTCCCTTAATAAATGTAGTACATTGAATTATTATGATGACTTTAAATATTAAAGATTGAGAAAAAGGCAATTCCATCACACACCTCTTTATGCCTCCATTCTTGTCACACTTCATCACTAGAAATTTGCATTTGTTTCAAAGGGATTTTTCAATTTTAAGAAAAATGTGTTCCAGTTACAGCAAAGCATTAAAATCCATAATTATTTATAATAATTCCCACGTAATACATAAAACAACAATTTCTGGGGAAATAAAATATTGTTTTTTTTTTTTTCCAGAAGTTATGAAAATTACATTTTTCTCCTGCAAATGGGTCAGGTGCTTACTTGCCAGTTATGAGATGTGGAATAGCCACTGGAGTGATAACCTTTAAAAATTAAATAGAGTAATTTGAAAAGCATTCTGTGTGCTCTAAAACCCGTCTTCATTAGTTAATACCCAGATAAGAAAAGAAAAATATCTAAGAATATTTTATACAGATTAACACAAGTAAGATATCAGCTGCTCTACCCACATTTGGGCATTAAAGAAAGGTTCTTCACTGAGACAGATGGTGGTCAGTCACTGGAACAGGCTTCCCAGGAATGTGGCTATGGCAATAAGCCTGTCAAAGTTCAACGAGTGTCTGGACAAGTCTTAGTCATACACTTTAGTTTTAGGTGTCCTGCAAGAAACAGGAAATTAACTTGATGATCCTTATGGATCTCTTCCAGGTTGAGATATTCTCTGCTTCTAGGATTATATGATTTCCAAGATAAAGAAAAAGTACATAGAGTTTTTCCTTTCTGTTTAAGAAAAATCTGTAAGAATGGTTTTTTTTCCTCTATTGCTTCTCAATATTTAAATACCATTACTATTTCCCCTAAACTAACAGTAGTTCTTTGTTGAATTGCTTCTGTTAAAATTACCTTATTTGTACAGTCACCAGGATGAAAAATTATCTATTTATATATATAAAGGTCTATATTCTGTGTTTTTAGTAAATTTGGTGCAGGATTTTCTTAAATTTTCAGGCTTGTTGTGGGGATGTAAGTTTGGGTGTTGTGTTTTTCTGCTTGTTTTTTCCTTTTGGTACATAGATGATATCGTTTTTGAACAGTTTAAATCTCAAGGGGAAAATACTTTCAGCACCTGAGTATTTTCTAGTACATGATCATGGTCAACAACTAGCAATTTGCCTGTGTGGATAAAGGGCATTAGTATTTTTGCTAGTCTATTAGCTCTGTAAAGGGAAAAATAAAGAAAAATAATTTCTTTAAATGAGTAATTAAATGTATAATATAAATAAAAAAGATATAATGGGTAGGAAAAAAAACTAGAGCAGTCCCTCCAGGATTTTTTTTTTCTCTAAGATGGCAGCAGAAAGGGTTTCCATTTTACAGAGTATATTTAGAAAAATGAAGCATTTTTCAGCAAATGGTATCTTATAGGTCATGTACTGCCGCAGTTGATTTAAAAGTAGGTGAGGATTAAACTATTTTTACTTATCAAAGAGCTTGCATATTTCTTGTGACTAAATTCCCATTTCATGAAAACTGAATTAGTCAGAAGGAAAGTCAAAACCATTACTGAGTTAGTGTATGTGATGTGTTGGCAGGTGCTCATGGGAATCATTTGTTAAAACATCAGCAAAGTAGGTTAGAGTAATTACCCACCTCCTTTTGGAACTCTTGTAGCTTCTCTCTCATAATAATTATTATTGTTCCTTTTTTTTTTTTTTTTCTAAATTCATGAAGCTAGACTGAACCGCTAGTCATAGACAAGAATCCTCTTGATATTGGATAGTAATTGGGAGCTGATATAATCTGTAAAATCCTTGACTGGGAAGATTTCTATTCCTCTGTCACAAAAACAGCCAATAGAACAGTGTAGAAGAAGGGTTATAAAATTAAAGTGACAAGACTAGGAAAAAAGCTTTGTATTAGGTTTTTGGCTGGCTATCAGAAAGGCATGGTTGCATTTCATGAGGCTAAGTGGAAATAATATTTTAGATGATCAAGATGAGAAATTATTCACAAGGTTACTTGTGAGATGGACCCATAGAAAAGATGTCATTGGGTCATTATGCATAAGAATCTGCCTAACTTTGAGCAAGAGGGATGTTAGAGACTAGGGAAGAGCCTAAGCATGAAAATATCCTGTTAAAGACTTATGATAATGCTGTGCAAAAGAACAATTTTAAAATGCAGTAAGATTTTAGGATAAAATTTGGCTAAAGAAAAAACCCACAATGTAAAAAGTTACCAGAACAAAGAAAGTATAATAAAACTGATTTTAAAATTAGATACATGGAAGATAGTGTGTATTTGAAGAAAAACCCAATCTGAATTCTTTACTTACCATTGTACTAATTTCTTCATAATTTCTGTAGAGAGTCATTTTAGTTTTGTGCTTTTGATATGTTGTAGAATTCTTTTTTTGGTCAGTTTTTCTTTTTAGCTTTTTCAGAAAAGTATGGATTGTTTTAAAGGGCTTTCGGAGGGAAATGTCACCAATGTGAAGTGTCTTTGTTACCCTCTTATTTTAACTCTACATGTGATGTCCATACGTAACATCAGGATAGAACACTGGAAAATTATTTGAGTGGCAAGTGTGATCTGCAACCCATATCAAAGAGATTAGTAGGAGGGACATATCAAACTACTTACAAACAAAAGGAAGACAGGACAAAATTGTAGCCTTACATTGTGCCACAGCATATTTTTCACTATAAATGAAAAGTAATTACAGAATGTGAGTCAAAAGTTATGGAAAGTTAACAAGAAGAATAATTGAGTGAATGAGTGCACATAACAAGAAATTTTGAGATATGTTTATTGTGCTGAGTGCATTCTGTCTCTAGCATTCAAAGGATTAAACTGTAGGTGACTCGGACCTAAAATCAAACAGTACAGACTTTACATGGCATGACAATTGTAATATTGTATTCCTTGTCAGAATTTCTATTAATGCATGTACGGTTTTCTGTATATTTTTGTGCTGAAGTTAAGTATGTACTATTTACTTTTGTACAAAAGGGATAATGAAAAAAATATTTAAACTGTGTTTTCTGTGAGTTGATGCAGACTTGATAGTCATTCAAAATGTGATTTAACTGGACTGAAAATAATTAAATAATTGAAAAGTTTTGTTAGTTTATTTGATACAGGTGGGAAAGAGATTAAACAATCAGTCTCATCTGGCTGTCAGAATGGGTTCAGAGATAAAGAATGGCGGTGAGAAACAGACTGACAATCAAATTTGCTTTTCCTGGAGACATTTTGACTGTGGTATGGCCAGATGTCCTAGTTTCTGCTGGGATTGAGTTAATTCTCTTCCTGTAATTGGTACAGGAAACTGCTGTGTTTTTCATTTAGATGAGAATGATGTTGGTAACATAGTGATCTTTTAGCTGTTGTTGAGCAGGACTTGCACTAAGTCAAAGACTGTTCAGCTTTTCACATCACACCACCACTGAGGAGGCTGGGGGTACACAAGAAGTTGGGAGGAGAGACAGGCAGGGCAGCAGACCCAAACTGGCCAAAAGTATGTTACAAATCATATGATATCAGTGTATAAACAAGGACAAAAGCTGACCCAGGGCCTGCTGAGCTGCTGTCTGGGAATGGGCTGGGCATCAGCTGGTGGATGGTACACAATTGCGTTGCACATCATTTGTTTTGTATACTCATAATTATTGTTTCCCTTCATTCTCTGTCCTGTGAAGCCATCTTTATCTCCAACTGTGAGTTTTTCTTTTTGTTCCTCCCAATTTTCACCCCATCCCACAGCAGGGCGGATGAATGTGGGAGTGGTTGTGTGGTGTTTAGCTGCCTGCTGCATTAAACCAGGACACAAGAGAATGGAAAGGGCAGGGATTTTTGTCTCATTTTTAATTTTAATGTCTTGAACAGTTTTCTGTGGATTTCCAATTCCATAAATGGCTGCTTCTGATGCTTTAAAGGGTTATGTGTTTAGTGAACAGAACAATGTAGGTGGATGGTCTCTGCCCCCTAATCCTCAAAGGGCTCCATTTTTGATATCACAGGTAATCCTAAATCTGTGAATTTCATGTAGGAAATAAAGGTGGGTATTGGTTTGGGATTTTTTGGACCAACATGTTGGATTAACCTTGGCTGCCAAATGCCCACAAAACCACGCTCTCACTCCCTGCCCTCAGCTGGAAAAAGTGAGAAAGAAAGATGAAAAACTCATGGGTCAAGATAAAGACAGCTTACTGTAAGAAAACAAAAGTGCCACAGAAACAAAGCCAAAAAGAAAAAATATTATCTACTTCCCATCAGAAGGAGATATCCAGATATTTTCTGGTAAGCAGGTACTCAGTACATGTAGCAGTTTCTTCAGAAGACCAAAACCTTAGCAATAAAATGCCCTGTGACCTCCTCTAACCTCTTTCCCTTAGCTTTTATTGCTGAGAATGTTATCATATGATATGGGATATCCTTTCAATCAGTTTGGCTCGACTGTCCCAGTTATTTTCTCTCCCAGATTTTGCCCCACCACCTACTTGCCTGTGAGTGTGTGTGTATGTATGTAGAGGTGTGTGTGACAGCCTAAACGCTGCACAATCACTACTCAGCAATTGCTAAAACACCAGCGTGTTACCAACATCATCTCAACTACAAATACAAAGCACAGCACTATCTGGACTGCTATGAGCAGTGTTAACTGCATCCTAGCCAGTTCTGAGTCTATATGCATACTTGTGAATTCATGTTTGGTTTGGCAGAGTCACTCCACTTAAAGACAATTTAAAGTACTGGGGGAATAATAAATATGTAGAAGAAGGACAACTAAGAAAACATAAGGCTCCTGAAAACATTATGCTAATTTAATGATTGCTGAGTAGCAATAGCTTTTCTACAGCAAATATTTCAACACAAACTTTGCTACCATCTTTGCATTGAAAAAATAATTTAAAATTATTCTTTAACAATGTGTTTCACAGAATGGGCAATTTCATAGAATGCCTCTCTGCTTAAGCAGGGGCATCCTAAAGCACATGGCACAGGATTGTGTCCAGGTTGTTTTTGAATAGCTCCAGTGAGGGAAACTCCACAACCTCCCTGGGCAATCTGTTCCAGTGCTCAGTCACTGCAAAGTAAAGTTCTTCCTTTATATGCAGGTGGAACTTCCTGTGCATCAATTTCTGCCCTTTGCACCTTGTCCTATTGCTTGGCACCACCAAGAAGAGCCCAGAAACATCCTCTTGACACCCTCCCTTAAGATACTTATTATAGATGGTGATGAGGTCCTCTCTCAGTTGTTTCTTCTCAAGACTGAACAGGCCCAAATCTCTCAACCCCTTCTCATAAGAGATTTTCTCCAGTCCCCTAATCATCTTTGTTGCCTTCCAATAGAGCTGCTCTAGGAGCACCCCGTCTCTTTTATGAAGGAGCCTTCCTAGAGCAGAGATGTAATTTTTTCCCCAGACTGCAAGAAATGTTTTGAGTTCCTAAAATACTATTTTTTTCTTTAAATCAGATATAAATTATTGCAAAAGCCTGTCCAGAGCTCCAAGCACCCTGCCACAATTAATCATACAATAAATGCAATTAAATCCTCAACAAATTAAAACCAATTTCACATAAATGAGATTAGTAAATCAATCAGATACGAACAGTCTCTATTGATTAGGAACCAAAGCAGTATCATTCCAGGGAGACCCTGTCACATAGATCTGTATTTTAAATATGCTTGGGAAATAATTTAATTTGGTCTATACAAAGAACCTGTCCCTTATACCACTCCCCCTTTCTACCCTTCAGCATGCATAATTTATCATTATCTTAAGATACTCCATGCTACACAGTGTATTTGATTTTGTCACAAAATTAACATGAACAATAATTTTATTAATTTTAAAAGAATAACACCATGATTTTTAGTACTGCATTTCACATACAGAGAAAGACCATCCAGGTGAATTCCATACATGTATACTTTAATAAAAATCCACAAACCAATGAACACAAAAACCCCTGAAACTAACCTTATTTTCACATAAATGTGGTCTTTTCAATTTGAAAAGCCCTCTCCAGGGATCTTTGTTAATGTTGATAATTATTGTCAATAGAAAAAGAAGATTTGTTCCCAGGTCTGAAACTATGCACAAAAGGGAAACAGAAATATCACTTTAATTAATTTCTTCTCTCATTTATCTGGAGGGAAATAGCCATAATCTCTCTTTTGGTCATACCCATATATCCCACTCAACAAGTCAGGATCATTCAGAAAGTCCACCCAGGTTTAAAACAGGCACCGTGCAAGTGGTACACAGAATACTATACCATGTTAGTGTGACAGAAGGAACACAACCCAACAGTTTTTTCCAAGTTTTAAACTGTTTTTTTGTTTAAAAGGCAATTTATATTTTCATATTCTACAGATGTGATTAGTTTATGCAAAGAAATCCTTTGATAGTCATCATATGACGATCTTAATTACATTAGTGTCTATGAAAAAATTCAGTATTACCATTTATGTACTCAAATTTTGCAAGGTTCATTCCCACCTATGACACAATATAAGCCTGTTTACCTATCAGCCAAAAAAAGAGTTATGTATAGATAAAGTTAAAGGGAGATTCCTTATAGCTGAGAGGGCATGTGCATTAAATCACAGACTGGTCAAATTTGGAAGGTACCTTACAGTTCATCTGGTTCCAACCCTCCTGCCATGGAACAGAAGTCGTAATCCTTCTCTTATAAGCACTGCTATCAGTTATAGTAGGGGAAATTAAATGAACCTGATTTGAAACAATACAAACTAATAATCTGATATCTTTTTTTCTCTGCAGGCCTCTCTCCTGACCTGCTGTATAACCCTGAGCAGGGATCACACCTCTCAAAAAATAGTTTCTTGTCTCTTAAACTAATTTGTGCTGTTTATCCACCTTGAGTTTCCACAGGCAAAACATCTTAAGTGTACTTGGTATTAAACAGAGTTTAAGGTTCCTGGTCTTTTCTTATTTTGTTTCTGCTGTTGTTGAGAGACTGCATCACCAAAGAATAAAAAGAGCACATAATAAAAAGGAATACATAATTCTTACTAGCAAATGGAATTTCTAGTGCTTTTTAACTCATTTTCTCAGTCCTTCTTTACCAGGAAAACCTGTGTCATAATTGGGGTTTCTACACACACACATGCTACCTTACTGACATATTTAGATAATTTCAGCAATAGGATGTAAGGCTAATTTATTTTACCTTTTCTTACTGAGATACCCTTGAAAACTTTATTGTGCAAGTCCTAGACATTTAACTTGACAATAGAACTTACATTTATATTTACATTTCTATTTATGCTTTTAAATTATATTAGGCTTATTCTTTTGCCATCTATGTGGATTTTGAACATTCATTTCCAGATACTGTTTTATTTTAAGAAATTGTATATTTCAGGTATATAAATATGGGACAACCCTTATACTGACTGAGAATTTTTTTTTCTGAAAATTCACACTGCTTAAAGAATATCATTGAGAATGCCTTGGGGAAACAATTTCTACCTCATTACCATGTAAATATTCCTTATTACTGAGTGGGTGAGCAGATTACTTTGAAAAGGAGATGAATTTCTACTCACAGATGTAATAAATTAAGGGATTTTTGGCATAATTTCTTGTGCCTGAAACTGCTTCTCTATTTTTCCATATTTTGAAGGTTTCCCCTTTTAACCACATTCTGCTGCCAGAGGCCCCCTGAAAAACTGGCTAGTTCACTATATGAAAGCTTTTTGAGAGCTTTCAGGTCTGGAAAGGCTTATTCTTTGAAGAGCTGCAAATCATTAAAAAAAAATTGCCCTGTTTGAAGTACTTCAGAATTTAGCGGGATTTACTATTGTCATAGAGACTTCGCAAAAGAACTGATGCTGAGGTTTTACCTTCATATTTTAAAATAAGTAGCTACTAAGAGAAATGTTAGTTGAAGCCTGCTTGCTTGGTTTGGATTCTGATCATTTCAGAGCCTTGGAAAGTTAAGATTATCTATCTAAACTCTCATTACAAATTACAATGCCACAAATTTTTCATTAATTAAACATTAAAAGTTGGCTTTTTTTTTTTTTGTCTGTTTGGTTTTGTTTTTTTTTTTTAATTGAATGCACAATGTGTTTTTAAATAAAAATAATTATGAAATTTAGATATAGATATATATTCAAATATAGATTTGAATCAATTCTCTCTCAAATTATCACCTAAGTAAAAATGATTGTGTTCCATTGTCCTTTTACTTGATAATATACTCCAAACATTTGACTATGAGTCATATTAATATCTATACTTCTGTATCTTATGTATATATAAAAAGGAATTTATATTCTATATTCTTACTACCTCTTCAGAAACCGAGTTACAAGAATCTCATTATTTAAATATTTGAACTATTATATTTTGCTTTTATTAACCTTTATAGAGTCTCCTATCTAAATCAAAGTGTTCTGAAGATATTTTTGTCCCATAAAAGTATTTTTCCAGTCTTTTTGCTACCAATGCTATTTTTAAAGTACAAATTTTTTTTAGCCTTCTTTTTTTTCTTTTCTTTTCAGCCTCAGGTCACTCAGCATTCTAAATTCGAGAGTGGTTACAGACTAACTTACAAGGTAATGTATGGTATCCAATTATGGTTTTAAGAGACAGTCATTAACCTACTAAGTCAGAAAAAAATTCTCCATAGAAAAGCTTAAAAGATTTTACATTTATTTATTTTCTTGAATAAAATTAAGAACTTGTTAAATTTATTTTCATTATAAAAGAAACAGAAGGCAAGCAGACTATGCCTATGTTAAGAGGGTGACTGCTTTCAACATAGTAGTGAGCAGCAAGGTTTGATACTGCTCATCCATTCCCTAGCTAAGTCTCACAATCTAACATCTGTTGAATAAGGTTATTCCTTCATTTTTAGATACCAACTTTTTTATCTGTCTACCATGAAAATTGCATGTTTCATGTTTTTCATGGAAGAAAAATTTAGCTATCTTAGGTTCTGTAACAGATTCTGGTATATAATTGATCTGGGCCATTTTGCAAGTTTTCAGTGTATTATCTACACAAATCTTTCACAAGGTAAATAAATAAATATTGTTAATTGTGTTTCCACAGATAAGAAATTAAGAAAGAATGTAATGGATTTCATATTGAACAAGTTACTGGAGAGTAACAGGTAATCCCATGAAAGCTGTCCCCTAGTTTCTAGAGTAACTATACATGTGTGAGTTCTTGACTGGCAGAGTCTGAACTGATGAGAGAAATGTTTAATGCTTAAATGTAAACTCATGCAGGCAGAGATCAGGCCAGGTCATGTCTGAGTCCCACTGTAAACCTAGGCCAAAGCAAAATTTTTATTTTTGGTGTTTTGTTTTTTCCAGAATTATGTGCCAAGATTTTTTTTTTTGGTCTGTACTAGATTGGAAGCAAGTGGGTAAACAAAAACCCAGACTCATTTCAGAGAAATACGTTCTTGCTGACGTTCTTGCTGTGAGAATCAAAACCTCCAAATCAGGTTCAGAAATAAATCTCCAGTCCTTGGCTGATAGTGTGCTTGACAGAGATTGGTCTATTTGCAACTATTTGATGGGGTTTTTTAATTAACAATTCTAAGATCTACAATCACCTGAGGTCTGGTGAAGTGACTCAAAAAATGATGATCAAATGTAATACTCTTCTCTCTAATATGTCTGGCCTTTAACATCTTCCTGAATTGGCCACTTCTTCAGCTGTCTTTCTGATCAAATCCACTTTCCATATTTAAAATAAATTGCATTTACACATGATTTTTGTGTCTCTACTGTTTCAGTAATTCACACATTTATTTACACCATTAAATTTGCTTCAGCTCTTATAAAATAAGAAAAATTCACATAAAAATCATAATTGCTGTTGTAGTACTTAAAAAATGCACATGTTTTTAGAGTTAATAACCTAAGCAATAACATGATTTTTTTTTTAGCAACTAGAAAATAAACTACTATTCCATGTTATAAACTGTGGAAAAACATTTGCATAAAATCTCTCTCTGGGTCTCACCATCTGCACTTTTGTTTAGGCAAGAAAAATATGAAAAGATGTCCAGATTTGCTAAGTAAGAAAAAAAGTTAAAGCTGAATTGAATCAATGAACAAATGAGTGAAATCTTCAAACATAAAAATTAATATATTAATATTTTATTAGAAATAATTGATGTGAAGTTGACTTTATGCAATCATTATCACTATGATACCTTTATATTAGACTATTAGACTATATGCTACCTTTCTATTAGACAGCATGAGTTCGCTAAAAATATTTTATAATATAAGGACACTGATGTTCACAGTCATAGACTGCAGAGTAATTTTTAACTGACACAAAATCTTTCCTGAAGCTTTCGTTTTCTTTGTGGAACCTAATATTTTTCCCTTAAGGAAGAGACAGGTCTCACAGCAGGTGAAATTTTGAATTTTGTATTGAGGGGATGCATGAAACGTGACATTTCTGGGTTTTGCTTTTTAAATATGAATTGAATTGGGATGGATTATTCCATTCAATAACTTGTAATTGTAGTACTAATTTTATGGATTTAGTATGTTGGAAGATTTCGGAAACTACAATACAAAGACTGCGAAGTTTTTCAAATGTCTTCTATATTTTGCATTGACTTACCAAAATCATGCTTGAAACAGGTCAGATTAAACCTCTTCATAATGTGGTATTTTACATAACCAAGCAAAAACTTTGAATAGTCTTTTGCTAAGGCAGCATATTCAAATTGTCAAATGATTTCTGAGAAGAGTCATCTAATCTTGCTTTCTGTGACCTTAAAGCAAAAAAAATGTATCCAGGTATATTTCTGCAGTTGAAGACTTAAATTCAAAAAGTATTTACCAAAATAGTATTTTGGAAGGCTTCTTTCCTCTTTCTGCAATACACAGCAGTTTTCTCCAGAAAAATATTTTTGCTGTTTTTTTTTTATTAAGTTAGAAAGAGTTAAGAAATACCTTAATTATATTCCAGAATTTAAACAATGTGTAATCAAAAAAGATTTCAGTGTTCTGCAAAAAATTTCTTTCCATGATGTATATGTCCTTATGACAATAAATATGAGATAATGTTTAGCTTTCCTTTGTTTTTACAAGGACTTCAAAGTTTATATTTTGCTTTACTAGCAAGTATGCTTACAGGTCATACTGTGACAAACTTTGGACTTAAGTACATCCACAATCATCATAAATTCCATTTATATTGAACAAGTGGTAACTTTTCTGAATTTGTTCATAGTTATAAATATTGGCCTAGGAATAAAAGATATCTTTCTAGCAGGAAAGAAGCAAACATTTGAATTCGCCAAACTGAATTGTCATCACACAAGCGAGGTGGTATTTCTCATGAGGTCTTTAATACCATGAGCCTTGACCAGCTAATATACACTATCTGTAGAAAAAAACCCAAAAAACTGCAATTTATCTTATTTCTTAGATATAATACTTGCTACTGCTTTCATCTATTGGTTCTAATAAAACATAAATAAATTGTTTCTGTTTGTAGCAGTATTTGTAAAACTGTTCTACGGATTTAAGAAACACAGACTAAGATTGACATGCTGATTTTTCCTTAACTATATACAGCATATATAAATACATATAGAGACATATCAATATTTACACACAAATTACTTTCTTTTCTTGCTTCTTATTGGCACTATACACAGATACAAAATTTATGCTTGTGGTGGGTAAGCCTTGTCTAACAGCCAAACTCCCACCCAGCTGCTTTTCACTTCTCTGTTCTGTGAGGCTGGGGAGAAAACAGGAGAACAAGAACAAGAAACCATCTGGTTTGAGGTAAAGAGCCAGAATAAAGACAAAAGACAAGTACCAATACTCTCATGGACAGAACAAATTCAATTTTGGGGAATTAGCTTCATTTATTGTTAATTAATATAAATGTTTAATTATTGATTGATGCATTTGAAATCAAAGGAAAAGGAATCAAACATTTCACAGCTGGGAAAAGCACCTTTTCTTGCCCTTTCCCACACTCCTTGTGAAAAACAAGGTTCACTTTCCTGTAAAAATTGGAACAGCTTAATAAAGTACAATAGGAGACAAAGACCAGAGAGCAAAGATCTTGGCACTCAGCAAAGAGTATACCTGCTATTTTGGAAACACCCTTTATATACCATTTCTATTGCATCAACCTGTTACATATTCATAAACAATTATGCACATTAAACTTTTCCCTAAACTAGTTTACATATTGCAAAAACTCTTTAGCATGGCTCCTCCTCGGGTCCACCCTTTTAGAGCATGCATATTTCTTGGCTGTGGCTTTAGTCCATTCTTATCATCACTTCCAGTTTGGGGCCCCAGCCCACACTGTCTTGAGATAGTGAGTGCTGATAGTTGGTATATCTGTAGCAGGTGTCATCATCATATGTTCATTGGATGTCATCCCATCCAAGCAGGCATTTCAACACAAGCATATCTATGTCAGCTGTTTCATTACTATGTCTAAGCTTAATTAACAACAGAAAAAAAAACTTATATCTTTATAACAAAGTTACTTTAACACCACACATATAGAATCCATTTTAATAGTTGCAAAAAGCCAATATTATAATATATATATCTATAGCACCCACATCACCCCAGGTACCTCTTCTCCTTTTATATCACTTCAAGTGACGCTCAGTCCCTCTGTCAGGCAAACAGTGGCACAAGGTGTGTTGTGCTCAGGAGGTAGAAGTTTCCTTCTGCACGTCTGTCCTTCTCTCTTTTGCTGCTTCAGAGCTCCCCACCACTAACTCGTTCCTCCTTTTCCTTCTTTCCTTACCTTGACGTTGCCTCTGTTGCTTCTCACTCCTTTTTACTCCCCAGTATTTTCCTGTGTCCTTCCTGCACGGGCAGTCCCTACAGTGCCCCCACCCCTGCCATGGGCTCAGCCCTGCCCTGCGGCGGGCAGTTGGATCCGGCTGTGTCCAGCTGGAACCAGCTGTGTCCAGCTGGAACCGGCTGTGTCCAGCTGGGGCAGCCTCGGCCTGCCCTCACAGAGCCCCTGCAGTCCCCGCTGCCGGCGCTGGGACACCCACATCCCATACACCTCCAGAAGGAAGAACTGTCATTACATTTGCATGCAGCTGTCCAACACATATCATGGATATTTCCCATCCATGCAAGTGCCATGAGAAAGTTTCACAGCCATCTGTGAAAAACATCTGCTTGCATAACTTGTGCTCCTCTTGCCTCCCTTGCTCTGAGAGACCCTACCACAGGATCACATTGAATTACGCTGGAATTAGACTAAACAAAAAACACGTAGTATGCCTGACTCTTAACCTTTCCAAACTTCATAGCCCATATACTTTCGTCCTGGTTCTGGTAAGCCTGTGGGTGACCAGAAGTTGAAATAACTTAAAAGCTATAAAAATTGCTGTGTAAAGGCGAAAATGCATTTTTCCTTTATATTCGCTAGTCCTGCACTTGTTTGCCTTCCACCTGTTCTGGTTTAATAATTATATTGTGTTTGAAGACTAGACTAAATCAATTATTAAATGACAAAACAAAGGCTTTGTGTAATTGATCACAATTTAGGGGATAAGACACTTTTTTTTTTTTTAAGGACTGTGCTCCAGAGCAAGACATATGAGAAAGAGGAAGTTAGTACATGCGTAACACATCTTTCACTCAGCTGCCAGACGTGTACAGATTATGAATGAAAACTAAGAAAGCTGAAATTGCAAGTAAGAAATACAGACTCAACAGCTAGATTCATCAAACAGAAGGAAACTTGATAGGGATGCCTTTGAAGGCAAACCAGTATGAAGTACCATGTAGAGTTTTCACAGTTCCCTGTATGATTACAATCACACCTTTAATGATTTCTATCCCTTATCGATGTGCCATGCTCGCTGGTTTATGCATGAAGTCTGGAAACAGCACAATAAATAAATGCTTCCCATGTATTATTTTTTCACTTCATACTCAGTATTGGGACTAGGAATACAAATACTGTTGAGTGTATTTCCCTGATGAGTGTGCTCTGACCACACTTCCTGTCCTCGCTGACTATTTATAACCATCAATTCCTCCAACTATAGAGAATGAGACCTCTTGAGAGAAGCCAACATGTTTTGCTTTAGATCTTGCTTTAAAGAAAGTCACAAATCCTACCATTTCCCCTTTTCTAGAACAGAGAGCTTTTAAGTGCTGCCACAGTGCCGTGGGATTCATACTCAGAATTCCTTTGAATTGCAGTTTCATGTCTTAACACGTACCTCACACATAGCTATTCTTTGTTAGGACGGGGAGTTGTAACAACCTGCAGATCAAGTGAAAGCATTTTTTTTATGGATGAAAAGTCTTTGGGTCAAACTCAGATGTGATTTCGGCAGAGAAACTTGTGTGTCCTTTGCAGAAGTTCAGCTGCTTAGAAGATCCATCATTTTTAGCTCAGAAACACTTACTGTTTATACATTCGTAGCTAGTTAATGTGAAGTTGTATGTCAGTAAGCATTGAATTTCCACTAAACACACAGACAAAAAGATAAATAAACTAGAAAAGAACAATTAAAAAAGCACCATTTGTAATGAAGTTCATTCATGCCTTCTACTGCACACAACACTAAGTCCAAGAATGTTCACATCATGCTGATCTTTTATTGTCTTTGAGCTAAATTTTCTACTATTCAATCAGATGAAAGAGTTTTTCTCATCTGTGTTTTCTCTCAATTTTTTTTGTAATGACACCTACTAAACTCAGTTGTGAGCAGTCAAAAAGATTAAGAATTTCTAAAGGAATGGGTCCTTAGTCTGATTGATTTTAGTAAGACTTGCATGATCAACTCTGTAGGAAAAGTCTTGAAGGCATCAGTGAGAAAAAAAGATTTTACAGTCATTCTGATTAGTAATTTAAAAAAAGAAAAAAATGCATTGAAATACAGTGAATATGACACTTACAAAGTAAAAACATGGCTTCAGGTTATAAAAGAAAAAAAGTTTTCTGTTTAATATTAATGACCTGGTGAGTGTCCCAGTCCCTGATTTTTGTTATTTTAAGAATAGAAAATATAATCAAATCAAACTATGCTTTGTCAGGTGATTAAAACACAGCTTTGCCTTTGATATCAATGCTAATTCTAACTACATTGTGTTCTTTATATTTTATTACAATTGAGGAAAAAGAAAGGGAGGGTTATTATGACTCTTCTCTTTTAGATTTGTTTGGTTTGCTTAATTTTTCAGAACTGTGTTATTGCCTCAGCTTTTCTGAAATGACTTTTGAAAACTTTTTCTTGAATATTTTGTTTCTGCATCTGTTCAGGGAGATATAGAAAGAAAAAGTGAACAATGCATTAGATATATACATGATTTCAAAGCTGAGATTAAAAAAAAAGAGTTTGAAAAAATTGTTTTCTGAAGATCCAGTCAACAAGTGAAGCTTTTCAATGTTTTCTTTTAATTATTTCTATCTTTTAAAATGTTTTAAGCATTTAAAAGTGTTCATTGTAAACTGAGATTTTTTTTTACTCAGATAAAAGGCTTTTAAAAACAGAATGTTGTTGGCAACATAGTTTAATACTGGAAAACCCAGACTGTTTATTTGTGTTCTGGGAATTATTCTCATCTGAGCAATAGAACAAAATTATTCCCTTTAATCTGTCTCTCCATTAGCTTTCTTAAACTTAGTCTCCCTTATATGAAATACAACTAATAATGCAACTATGATAAAATCCACCAGTGTATCCTTTCATCATTACAAATTACCTCAGTCTGATAGAATATTTTTACAGAGGACAGATTCTCTATAATATGCTCAGCAACTTAGTAAAATTCAGCTGAATCTTCCTTGTCATATCTATGTGTATATATGATTTTCGACCTACTAACCCTTCATACCAAGAAACTGTTTAGTCACAGTGAATGCATAGAAAATTTACTTCTTACTCCAAAATATCTTCACCACTCGTTCAACAATTTACTTTTTAATGTGCCCCAAAGCTCTATTTTCTTATATTACTTCTGTGTTCAGGAAAATTTAAAGACCTTGAAACAAGGTAACAGCTTTCACATAAATAAAAAGCTATTGGAAAAAGGAAGACAAGTAATTGTTCTTTATTCCATTGGCCCAAAAGTAATGGGATTAATTTGCAAGGAGGGATACTTAAGTTAGATGTAAAAAAAAGATAAGGTTTTATGTATTGTTAAGGGTAATTAGGCTTTGTAATACACAGTCCAAGGAGCTTTTAGAATCATATAATTGACATCTTCTTAAAAATAGATAAATAAGTTAGGAATACCTTGTCTGCAGCTGATTCTGTCCTAGGGCACAGAATTCAAGTTCCTTTCCAGGTGTATTTTGCGTGTTTTGTAACACTGAAAATACTGAGGTAATCATATCCACTTTTCTAAGACAGTACTGGAAAACAAATAGAAGGAATTGATGTACAGTAGGACACAGAGCAGTATCAATTACAGTGTCTGGTCTCCATTTTAGTACATGCTGGCATGGATTTCTGAAAAGCCTTATCCTCATTATCTTGTTACTACCCTACTGTGTGACAGAGCCACATGGCTGTGGGGCTGAGAGAATATCAGTAATGACAACAGAAAAACCTTTTAGCTGTTTGCTGTAATTTGAGGGAGATTTAGCAAAAAAATAACAACCAGAATGTTCTAGTTTGTTTTTTCCTGTCTCTTGATAATTGAGCCAATCAGTCTCCCTGAGAAGCAAAACAGGTTTGGGTTGGTCATTTGTTTTTTGTTTGGATTTTTTTTTTTTATAGCCAAAGAGATACATTGGTTAATTGGGCAAAGTTTCCAATACTGCATCCTAAATGCTATGCAGCTTGGACAGTTTGAGACTGCATCATTACTTAAGCTGGAATTGCAGCTACTTTGACATAATTTATGTCTACATAAGACTTTCTTTATGTTTATATAAGACTCCCCGGTGAGTTACACTACCATAAATCTTCATATTCTACCACATACCAAATTTCATCAGGGAATTCCAATTTCAAGAAGTAAATGTGGTTTCAAAATACTCCAAAATTAACTGAAAAGAGCATTTCAGAGGCTGAACTGATTTCAGAAGCAAGGGTGACACAAACACCTAGCTCATATAGCAAAATAAATCCCACAGTAGATGTTTGTTGGCATTATAATAGCCTATACAAGAGAATAACTTAGCTCTGCTAAGTAAGTATTTCCAAAAGTATTTTTTCATTAATATAATTATGACTTTTAACACTCAAAGATTTTGATTATTGTCATCCAAACCTTCACCAAATAACTCAAATATACTGCTAAATTCTGTATAATGTTTAACTGAACATAATATATAATAGTGATTATATAACTATTAAAAATATGTATTTCTTGTTTCTGACTTTCAGTGGAATAAAATATGTGTAACACAAAACTAAGAACTATTCTCCACATAATTTTAGTTATGAAATTTGAGTTTGTAAGGTCTATCACTATCACTTCCAATAGAATATTTTTCAGTTAACATATACTTTGAGTTCTTTAGTAAAAAAATCCAAGTACTCAGTCTCAAAGGAAAATACCATGTCACTGGATATACATGATGGTAATAACAAAAATAATTGGGTACTTCTGAGAATGTTGTCTACAGTATTTCTGGGATTCAGGAAAAAAGTATTTCTTTGAGTAGGCATGTTATAGTTTTCTTATAGTCATGTCATATGAATGTCTTAAAATCTGACTATTTACCATACTCTAATATTTGTTGTCATCACAAATGTTATTTATTGTAAAATTCCTTTTGTACTTAGTAAGACTTGAAGAATGGCCTTGGGTCTCTATGAGGTAATATTAACATTTTTGTTTCCACAGGAACTTTTCCCTTTGGTTTGCCACATACCTAATGATAAAAATATTTATTAGCTTTGCTGAGCAGACCTTTTTCTTTGTACAGCAGTATATGCATAAATTTTCTTATGCTTTTATCCTATGGTTATGAAATTTTCAAATTTGTAACAAATGCTTCAGTGAATCAGATGAAGTTTCAGCATGTCATTGTTTACGATGCTGTCATAATGATTCATTACTGTATGGGTGCCTCTGACACAGAAATCCCCTGAAGGAGCTTCCCAAACTTCTGTCACTCTATCATTATCTTTCTGTAAAGAGAGTTATCTGAGATCAATGATTTGAAAAGCCAGACCAGTATTCAGCTTTGTAATTGGTAACATTCTTACCATGCCCAAGTGTTTCCAGGTAGTTTTGCTTAGAAATATATTAATTGATTTCTCAGTTTCTTGTATGCAGTTAAACAGCATGTCATACATGTAATACTCATAGTTCACCTTAAGGTGTGCTGAGCAAGTTATTTACATTAACCATTCTATTTTAAGATTTATCCTATAATGCATCTCTTCTCATATTACCATCCATGTTGTGAATAACAGAATAAAAATAAAAAATTTAAATTAATTAAACAACCTAGAAAATGTGAGTAATAAACTATTAACTATTACTTCACAAGGTAAAGGAAGTCATTTTCCTAAATGTTTGAACTAAATTAACTTAATTCTTATTAATTACCCTGAAGTATAGATAGAAAGAAAAGAATGTTATTTTTCCCACTGCTAAAAGAAACCCCACACCTACAATTATTTTAAAGCAAATCTTAAATGGTGAAAAATTTTATTTCTCATCAAGAGAAATTATCTACTCATATTTTCAAGATTACTTTTTATTAGATACATAAAACATATTTAAAATAGGATAAAAAAGAACAAAGAGAAAGAAAAATCACTTAAGGAAATTATATTATTTGAATATGCAATGAAAACAGATATTAAGATCAAAGTACAAGACATTCAAAATATAGAGTCACTTTGAGCACATCAACAGTAATAAATGCAGCATAAAATGTACACAATGTACTACAGTTATATTTGAGTGCTTCTTTGTTCTTTCAAAGAAGTGCTAGTTAAATCTATGGTTATGTTTAGATAACTGTTTATACTCTGCCCTGCTATTTTTGCTTACTTGGAATGCTTTCAAATTTCACTGGGAGAATTCCTAGGTTTTCAACATTGCAGCTGGTGTAGCTTGGCATAAGCTTATTGAAATTTGTGAGTTACACTTCTCTAACTTCATACACTGGCTCTTGGATCCATATCCACACTGGAGTCTCTCTTGTTCCATTTTGATTTTTGTGGTTGGGCTACTTCTAGAAAACCTTCTAAGTAAATTATATATTTTATATCTGTATAAAGGAGTTCCTCTAAGTGGAAGAAGTTATGCAGCATAACGATACTCAGCAACAAAATGGTAGAAATATTTTCTTGTTGACATTGAAAAAGTTCATCAGAAGTGGCATGAACCCTTTTATTGCATCTCACTTGCTGGAAAGTCTTTAATTCCCCTTTGGTGGAGAAATATCCTTTTAAAACAGGAGATTACATCAAACAATAGACTTAATTAATGGGAACACTTGGTTTATGTTGTATGGAAGAAATAAAAAATCCGCATCCATTATTTATGCTTGACATATTTTTCCTTGATTGATAAATAATTCCCCAAGTTATTTATTTTTCATGTACTATGACTTCACAAATTAAGTCTATGTTTTTATATTGTTTTGACTGACTGCTCCACAGATTTAAAACTCACGTTCATGTAAGAAAATTATTGAATTTTGGCAAATGTGAATTTTAATTCACTCTTGCAGCCGATGGAAAACAATTCTGTATATTCATATTTTGAAATATAATTGCTTGTACATATAGAAAGTCTGTTTTTCTGATGTTGTCTTAAACAGTATAGATGAATTAAGATCCTACAGAATGAAAATAAATAACGAATTAAGAAGATCTGGAATTCTATACCATTTTCCAAGAATGCAACACAGTGTGACACTATTTAGTAATACTTTGCATTTTACTAAATTGGCTCTGTTTGGTAGTAATCAAGCTGTTGTCATAATATTATTAGTAGTTTTGCTAAAATGTGGGAAAAAATGTACCTCTGAAGTCAAACACTGAAGAAAATTCCATTTTCCAGCATCACACTTTCTTGAGTATGCAATGAAAAGAGTGGGGTAAACTACAGGGTCATATCAAACAAGGTACACAAAGCAGTGGACATGTGGTATTTGCTGCAGGCATTCATCCTGCAGGACACTGACACAAAGAATGCATCCAGGAGTATTACACAAATATGGTCAGGAACAATTACATCACACTATTAAACAGAAGAAGCAAATGTATCTCTAACACATGCTTCAGAGTATAAAAAGGAAAAATACAGAGGCTGTGTATCAGTTAACAAGTATTTAAAACCAAAACACTTTTCTATTAAAATGTTTCCTAATGACCTTGGTTAAAATTAGTTTTAATTAAGAAAAAATTCAGAAGAACTTAGAGGTTGCAACAAACCTTATACTTCTCTTCCATGTGATTCTCCAAAATGAAGTCATAAAACTCATTCAAACATGGGGTGAATAAGAGGGTTTAAATATGCCAGCACCTTTTTACATCAAAAAGTACAAACTTGTGCTTCATTTGTAAGACACAGAAATGCTCTCAGAACTACTTTGTTGCTAAGACCACCCCTCCCCATCCGCCCCCCTCCAACCATGCCAGAATATCAGGAGGTTCAAACTTGAATTGAAATTGGGTGGCAAAGGTTTATTTGGTGGATGGGGAGAAGAAAGGGAGAGGCCAGGGGGAGGCTACAGCAGGAGCTTCTGGGAGAAGTGCTAGAAGCCTCCCCCTTGTTCAGCAGATCCAGCTGACCCCAGAACAGACCAACTGCTAGCCATCAGCTTGCCCATCAGAGATGCTGGCAGCACTTCTGAATAACATTGTTAAAAATCAGGAAAATTGTACTATGCAGAAACAGTTGCGGTCAAGAGGAGTGAGAATACAGCTCAGACTCTCAGAACTGAGAAAGAACTGCAGACCTAAAGGCCAGAAAAGAAGCAGAAGGAGGTGCTCCATGTGCTGGAACCGACAGTCTTCTACAGTCCATGGCTAAGAACATGGTGAGGCAGCTGACCCCCTGCAGCACACAGAGATCCATGGTGGAGAAGGTAGATGCCCAGAAAAAGCAGGAGCAAGTTGCTGTCAGGACCTGTGTGCCCATGGAGAGAGAAACCCACGATGAAGCAGGTTTTCTGTCAGGAATAAGGACCCTGAGGGGTACTCACAGTGATCTCCCATGGGACAGACCCCACACCAGAGCAGGCTAAGAGTGTGAACAGCATCCTCCCTGGTAGGAAAAAGCAGCAGAAGTAGTGTGTTGCTCAGAAACAGCTGAGCACACCAGAAAACTGCATAAGAATTTATCCTAGTTTAACTTAGAAAGTCCTGGAATGTATCATGTAGCTGGAATTAGGACCCAGCAGTGTCCTTTGTAGGCATACAGTGGGTAGGAATCTGTATGTTTCAGCTAACTAAACAGCCAGAGTCATGAATCTGGAAAATGAATTCAGGTTTTAATGAAGCTAACTAAGAAGGAAAGAACCTCAGAGCAGCAAGAGGTGGAAGCAGGGATGGATCTTGTTTCTTAGTCCACCTAAGCAGCCAGTTCACAAACTCTAATTGCTTTTTTTTCAGAATTTCACTCAAATATTTATTTTTAATCGATTTCTGAAATTGCTATTGTCACTTCTGCCTGAAAATAACCAAAAAATATTTTAAAACTATCTACACCTTACTTGACTTCTACCCAAATTCTCTGGGACTGTATAATTATAGATTAATTTCTTTGCAATTGGTATTCTAGACTTACCTTTTTCAAAGTGAATGGAATTGCATGATTCAAAGACTTTTGATACAGTGAAATGCATTCAGGAAGTAGTTCTATAAATCATACAAACTTTCTTGTTCTTGCACAGCAATATAAAACTGCTAAGAAGATTGTGACCACAGGTCACACAGTAAAAGCATTTTTAATCTCTGCAGTGAAATGTGTCCTATGTAAAAATGCCTATAATTTCCAAAGTATTTTATATATTCAAAGCATTGTGTGATCAGTAGCTAAATGGTAACAAATTTTGAGCAGTTAATTTGTTGCATCTACACAAACTTAGAGCAGTTTCAAATTTTTTTTGTTAATACTGCAAAATAGTTATAAAGCATCTGAAAATATTTATCACAGGTAAATAATTCCAGTATTGAGAATAAAATTGGTTGCAGAAAAATAAAGAAACCCTAAAATATCCTAAAATAGCATACCTTAGAATTTTACCCCCTCAAGGCTTTTTGCAGGGGGAAAGATTTAAACTCAGAATTGAGCAACTAATACCCAGAACTTAAATAACTGAGGAAACTGAGCAGCATAAGAGATACAGTGAGAGGAGATTAAGCCCTTACCCTCATTCAAAATAAGCAGAAAGCTGAATGCCAGTCTCTGAAATGAAAAAGGGATCTTCTCTGTAAAATACTAGCTACTCTACTATGTAATCAGTCTTATTTTTTATAAGTAAAATTATTCAGGCAGTATTTTTATTATGCTGTAAAACAGGAATATTGTAGAGATATTGAGAAGTTATGCAGAGAAAGAAAATGGTCAGCCCTATGCACTTCAGAATTAGTAAAGTGATTGCAGAAGAACAGTTTAATACATTCTACTTAGAGTTAAGGTTTCTTTAGAACTCATCCATACAAATATAAAAATAAAATAATTTAAAAGGTATATCCTATGATGTTTAATATAGAGGGCACCAAATTGCATTCAAGATTTATATGCAAAGCCCTTACTGCATCTTATAGAAATCATTTCACACATCCTTGAAGTGAAGACACTTTAGATAAAACTCAGCACCTGTTTAACAATACACAGCAAACCTCACGTAATGTTTTACTAGAAGAAGAAGAAATGGAGTGTCCAAATAAAATGCAGGGGGATTTACTGGCACAGTGTAATTACTTTTGCTGGAAATTGTCCAGGACACTGCGGTTAAAGGTCCTACTGTTACGGAAAATCTCACTAGCTATTTAAGGGTTTCTCATGGTAGAGACTGGGGCTTGATTTGATGTCTGATATAAAATAGGTGATGATAATCTCTGAAAGGTGTGTTTGAGTCTGCTTTCACTCTAGTTTGAGGGTATCATCGCATTTACTGTTCTGTGCAGTTACCAATGGTCTATATTACCAAGAAAAAATAAAAGTCAGGTCTTCAGAAAGCTTTGTGATCCACTAAAGGCTGTTTTCCTTAGTATTAGGCATACATAATATTGAAAGTATAGGGTATTAAAGGTCATTACTCAAAGAACCACTGTCAGTAGAAGAAGCAAAATCATTAGGGAGACCAGGAAGAAAGCAAACCCTGCAGGGCTGTATTCCAAATATAGTCACACTCCTGCATAATTCTGATCTAAAATGATAGCTCTGTAAATAGGATCTCTCTACTTAAGATACAATCCTAAAATCTTATTAAGGAAGAACCATATTATATATTGGAAAGAAGAGCTAGCAAGCAATATATGAAAAATATTTATCTGCAGTGAGAACCTTTCCTCTGTCTATGAGAACTCACAAATACTTACATCCTGGCAAAAAAAAAAAAAAA
>WBNO01017975.1:37593-49730 GCA_013400575.1 Peucedramus taeniatus
CTCTCTGATGTTGCTGTTTTAGCAGTGTGTATAATCTGAAAACTAATACATATTACATAATTTGGGAAATAATTTGGGAAAAATTAATCTGTTGTAAGTATTGAAAATTGAATGTATGCTAATATTGTTTCATGGGATATAGTTTATCTTATGAAAAGGCAGATTACACCAAATGAAGGACATGACAATACAAAAGATCATGTGTAAATAAACAGGTATGTTTGAGCAGGTGTTGAGCAAAAGTAGCGATAAAATTGTTATGTCTTTATGCGTGCATGCACAACTTTTTGTAGGATTCAAAAGATTATGAATGTCAAAACACATTTTAACCCTCTGTTATTGTTAAACAAATATTTTCATTTTGAAAATCAATTCCTATTAAATTTTCGTCAAAATCTTTCAGTGTTCTTAAAAAGTATTTTTAGAATGTCACTTTCTCCTCTTCTTTACTATCAATGCTGTTATAAACACATGTAAGTCAGAATGTGAAAGAAAAACCTGGCATGTAGATTTTATTCTAAATTGTTCTTATCTAGCTCATCTTTGCCTCTGTGTTTTTTAAAGCAGCTAATATAATTGTGTTGTTCCAGTTTTCATTATTTTTGAAGTAAAAAATGGAAACCAAGTCTTTATTTTTCATCAAAGATAAATTGCAGGAACTGCCTTCTCTTTTCTAGTTACTAATGAAAGAGACAGATAACTAGTTTATGAGATATTAAATGTTCCAAAAACTTGGATGTCATGATCTCTGCATTGCAAAAATATAAGTATCCTGGAAATTAATGTGTGTCCTTGAAAATCTGCCTTAAATCTCATTGAATGGTAATGATAACTATACTTTGAAGACTTTTTTTTTTCCAAATTTATACTCTAAAATGCACAGAAATGCCTTTAAAATAGACTTAAAATATGCCATTACCTCACTTTTGAAAATGGCAAATATACTCCATATTCACTCTCATTCTTCTCAAAGTTTTACCTTGTGCTCTTTGCTATAGGATGAACAAGAATAGCTTTAGTATTTCAGCTATTAAATATTGAATTTTAAATATTATGTGTAGCTTTAGGGCCTGAGGCTCTTTTCCTCCTTTGGTTACTGATGGGGAAGACAAGATACAGAACTCACAAGTCTTTGTTGCAATTTCATGTTATTGTTTTCCTTCACATTTTCTTTTATGGTATTAGAATCAATGATGCACCATTGTTGTTGTTCTCTGACAAGCATTTCTATTTATTGAAGTCATTTACTGTGACCAAGTAACTTATGATTTCACAATGGCTGTCAAACTATTATTACTAGTGGCTCTGAATATAAAAGACTACTTGCAGCTTCCTGATTAAAACAGTTTTTGAGTTAAATCCCTGCAGCTATGCACAAGATTTTTTAATCCACATTGAATAAAAACAATTCTATAGAAAAAGATTCTTCATTTTTCATTAGAAAATAAGTCAGATGAGTTGTTTTTAACTTGTTCTAAAGAATGGAATATAACTAGTTGCTATAAAAAAAAAATCTTACTATATTCACAGGGGTATGTTGGAAGAAAGATTGTACAGTGATTAAAAAATTGATAATACATCAAACAAAGGTTGCAGGCTTTGTTTACTGCAGGTTTATGAAAATCAAGAGAAAGATTCAGTCTCTGGCTTTTATTTTTCTTTCTGAGGAAAAATTATAAAGTGTTATTGTAATTTTAAAGAGTTATTAACATTCTTCTGTGGAACCTCTCTATGTACAGTTTGTGAGTTATGTGTAATACTGAGGACTTATAAGTTCTTTCTGAGTCTAACCAGAAATTCCACTTCTAGTTTTGTATATCCCTCTTTAAATTGAAATCCCACTACTCTATAATGCAGGAATTAGTGTAGCAAAGTTCTTGATCTTTAAAAGTTTGTTATTCCAGGTGAAGTCCTTTTGTAGAAAAAAGACTGGCTTTTTTTTTCCTTCCCTTGCCATCCCAAGTCTAGTTGATAAAAGGTGACATTTTTTAATCTGTTTCCTAACATGTTTTCTTACTATGTTTGTCCCAAATTGATAGAAATCTCTTGTCAGAGTATGTTATGCTCTAGCCCTCAATACCTTCAGTGAGGTGATGGGCAGCACAGGTAGTTGGATTCTGGACCTAGTTGTATCCTTCTTCTGTTAAATACTCCCTACTTACTTTTCTCCTTCGGCGAGTTGATCCTGGCTACGTGTAGGTGCCCACAAAATCTGCTCTATCACCCCCCTCCTCAGATGGAAAGGGAAGGAAAAATTATAAAAGAAATCATGGGTTGAGATAAGGACATAGACAGATCGTTTTCAAGTTAATCTCATGGGCAAAATAGGCTTGATTTGGGGAAAAGTTAATTTAATTTGTTACAAATCAAACCAGAGTAAGATAATGAGAAATAAAACTTAAATCTTAAAACCCTTTCTCCCACCCCTCCTTCTTTCTGGGCTCACCCTCACTCCCAAATTCTCTACCCCTCCTGATTTGCGGAAAGAAAAAGAAACCCCCCAACTTTTGTAAAAAGTTGTAAAGCCAGTATGTTTATTACAGTGCTGGATGCATGTGGGGATCATTGTCCCCCTTAAAGGACATGTGCACCCCTGAGAATTCCTGAACCCTTTTTATCCCCCCTTGCTTATATGTATGCATATAATCTCATGCATATTCATTTTACTGATTTCTCATTACACTGGTAGCTAGTTACATTTGCATCTAGTTTTTTTTATCTGAAAGTACAGAAAGAGCTCCTGGGTCAGCTTGCCCTCTCTCCCACAGTCAGCCCCATCTGGCTCCGTCTGTTTCAAGGTTCAAGGGGCTTCCTTTATCTCAGTCCTTCGGCTGAAGCACTTTTCGAGCCTAGGGTTTTTGCGAGAATAGGCAGTCTTGAACGCAGACCAAACAGCTCTGTTTGCAAGCTACAGACTTAATTCAAAGAGGCACATTTTACGTAAATTCAAAATGGATTTCTACTTTGGAAAATTTCCCCTCTGATCTCACTCCCCCTACAGAAGTGTAGGGGGATGGAGGTTATGGTCAGTTCATCACACTCATGTTATCTCTGACATTCCTCACACTCATCCCCTTCATGCTTTGGCTTGGAGTCTTCAGTGATCTGCAGGTGGATCTCTGCTCCACTGTGGCTGCAGAGGAGCAGTCTGCATCATGTCATGTGGTGACATGCTGCTGGGTAATCTCTTCTCCAGAGTCTGGAGCACATATTGCCCCTTCTCCTTCACTGGCCTTGGTGTCTGCAGAACCCTTGATTTACAGATTTGCTCTCCGCTCTCTCATTGCTATTGTTTGTGCCACAGGGTTCTTCTCCCCATCTTAAATACATTAGCCCAGAGGTACTACTACTGTCTCCTATGGACTCGACCTTGCCCAGAGGCAGGTCCACCTTGCAGCTGGCTGCCATTGGCTCTGCTGAACATGGGGGAAGCTTCTTACAGCCTCCTACAGAAGCCACTCCTGTGGCATCCCCTCACAACCAAAACCTTACCACTCAAAACCAGTATACCTCTACAGTTTATTGCTTTCTACTGCTCCTCTGTACTGTTATGGGTTACTTTATGTGCTGTAGTCCCATTAGGGGTGTCCCTGCTCTGGCATGGGTCATTCATGACTCCAGTCCTCTCAGAAGAATTTGTCCTCATGGTATGGAACTCATTCCAAGACTGTGCATCCACCTATAAGCCGAGCAGTGTCCTTTCTACTGTGTCTCTCTGCTTCCTCCTTCATTTTCTCCAAAAGTCTGTCTCTTCACAGTTCTCCTCTGGTGTTCTCTGTTGTGCATCTACCCATGTTCACTCTCACAGTTTTCCTTGCTGTGTGTCCTCACTTCTTTCAGCTTTTTTTTTCTCCTTTCATATGTTCCCACATATGAGTCCACATGAGTCATCGCATCTCCTCACTTAAGTCCTCCTATCTCCTCACGAGTCCACATGTTATACTCCTCACAGCTTCCACCCTGTCTTATTTATATCTGATGAGTGGTGCTATGTGTTCCCCTCACCAGCTGCAGCTGTGGGACACAGCAGGGTGTTTTCAACCACTGCAGAGTGAGGAGCTCATTTTCTCCTCCTACAAAGGTGTTAATCTGAGGGGCAAGAGCAGAGAGACATCATGGTCTTACTTCTGAGAAGGATTAACAGGCAGAAACCTGACAGGAAGGAGCACTGCTCCTGTCCATTCAAAACTCAGGAAGCACAGAAATATAGAGATGGAAAATGCTGAGACCTACATGCAGCAACGTGTGAGAGCAGCACAGCCTGAGATTTCCCAGACCTGCACGACATCTTCCAATTATTATTGCTTATGAGAAAAAACAGATACAGATAAACAGATAGTACTTGATTTGATTTTATGAAAGGAAGAGTATGAAAATAGATGCCATTAAGATCATAAATCACATTATGTAGCAGATACACATAAAGAAGTTATACACACTCTGTAATGAAAACCATTTGTTAAAGCATGAAATGGCTATATTTTACAGGGAAACTGCAACACATCGATTAAAATGCATGCTATAATGCATCTCTTTATAATATAACAGATCCAACATGTGGACAATTTTCAAGTAAAATATTGTCTTGGACTCAAAGTATGTTATATTAATAATTAAGAGAAATATATCACTTTCTATATTTTTCATATAAAACCAGGCAACACCAGAAGTTAGAAAATCCATTAAATTTCATTGCTTAGCCTTAGCCTTCTTGCATCTATCATAACCTCAGTCATGGGTCACCAGTTCATGTTTTGTCATGGCCATTAGAGCTGTTTGATCATGACTTGTTAATAATTGCACACTGTACTTCTGCTGCATTTCATGTACAAGATGCGCTACAGTTCTGTTGGAAGATAGTTTGCATTTTTTGGAAAAACAGTTTAATAGTTGTTCAAAAAATATAACTTGCTAAGGAAGATACATAAACTGAAATACTGCTAAGTAACAGCTCTTTTATTTAACTTCTACAGGGAAAAAAGAAAGTAGACTTTTTAGACTGTCTGTGTCTAATACATGCAAATGTGCCTTTGAAACAGAGGGTTTACATATGTTATTTCCTCAATTGGGTCTCCATATTGTCTGGGAAAGTCTTATTTGGCCTTAAGCAAAGCCATGACAGAGATTATGTTAACAAAGAAAGGGATAGTCATGGCCAAGAGCTCAATCTCATGCCTCTGTTTATTAACTTGTATTGATGTAGCAATAGAATTTATGGCCAAAAGCCCTGTTATGGTAACTCACTCTGTCATTTTGCCTAATGCTGGTCTTTAGGCAACAAGCAATTAATTTTTTATTCATTACTTTTGCTACCAATCTATTACACATTTCTTACAAAAGCACTGAGACCTGCAAAAAATTATCAAGTGAGTCTTGATTCAGGTTTTTTCCCATGCTGACAGAGCCATAAAGCCTTGACTGTTGAGTTCTTTTTTCATAGAATCATAGATAATAGAATTATGGAATCATGGAATCACAGAATTATGGAATCATAGGTAGGCTTGGTTTGGAAGGAACTTTAAAGATCTAGTTTCAGGACCTTGCACTTGGTAATGTGAAAACACATGAGATTCCTATGGGCCACTTCTTGAGCTTGTACAGGTCCCTCTGGATGACATCCAGCTCTTCAGGTGTATCAGTCACACCACTCAGTTCATTGTCATCTACAAATTTGCTGAGCATGCCTTCGATCCCTTTGTCCATGCCATTAATGAAGTTATTAAATTACACTGGTCCCAATATCAAGCCCGGAGGGAAACCATTTGTCACTGATCTTCATGGGGATTCTGAGCTGTCGACAATTACCCTCTGGATGTGACCATTCAATAATTTTCTTATCCATGTAATGCTTCACCCATTGAATCCATCTCTCCAATTCACAAACAAGGACTTGCCCTTGGTTAAGTTGTGATGGTTGCCTTGAATCTCCTCCTTGTTCTCCATGTGCCTCAGCACAGATTCCAGGAGGATCTGTTCCATGAACTTTCCATGCACAGAGGTGAGGCTGACAGGTCCATAGTTCCAAGGGTCTTCCTTTCTACCATTTTCAAAGATGGGTGCAATGTTTCCCTTTTTCTAGTAATTGTGTCTTCACCTGGTTGCCAGAACTTTTCAAATATCATGAAGAGTGGCTTGGCAACTGCATCTGCCAGTTCCCTCAGGACTCTGGGATGTCTCATCAGGGGCCATAGAGTTATGTACATTCAAGCTATTCAGGTGGTCATTAACCTGATCTTTATTCACAAGAGAAGCCCTTTGCTCCCTCAGTCTGCATCCACTCAAGAGGTGAGGTAAGGGAGTTGGCCACTGAAGACTGAGGCCAAAAAGTTGTTGAGTATCTCAGCCTTCTCCTCATCCATGGTTACCAGTTTTCCAGCATTGTTTCAGCAGGGGTACACCTTCTTTGACTTTTCTTTTCTGGTTAACATACCTGCAGAAACTTGTTATTTGCATCCCTTTCCAGGTTTAGTTCCAGCTTCTCACCTCCTCCTTACACAACTGAATTTCACCTCTATACTCATCCCAGGTTACTTGTTCTTGTTTCTACTCTCTGTGCACTTACTCCTGGGGATTGCTTGCTCTTATACTCTATGGAAGAATTCCTTAAAGATTTGTAAGCTCTATTCCACTCCCTTATCCCTGGCAGTCTCCACAGGGATCCCATTGACTATCTCCTAGAAGAGGTGGAAATTTGCTTTCCCAAAGTTGAGGGGCCTAACTTTACACTTTACCTGACCCATATTCCTCAGGACTGCAAACCCAACCAATGTATGATCACTGCAGCCCAGGCTGCCTCCAATCTTGATGGCCCCTCTTAGCTCTCTTCTATTGATGACCATCAGATCCACTATCACTCCCCTCTGAGTCTATTATCTGGCTCAAGAGTTATTATTTTGGCTCTTAAAATGTCTAATTTCAAATTTAATTTTTTCCTAAATTAATTTTACATACTTTGCTTTATACTTGTCTTGCTATTGCTCATATATTCTGCATTGAGAAGTCTCCCAGATGCATCCTCTTCTATGTGATTTTAGATAGGTTATGATTCTTTTGTCTTCTCTCCTAAAGGCCCATGCAAACTGTGAGGGAATTCCAGCTCTAGACTCAGATATTTTTATCCAGATATCTGTAATGTAGGTATCTACGTGTAGATTTGATAGATGACTAAGCTTTGTTCACAGTCTGTAGAGGTCTAATCAACACAAACGCTCCTAGTGAAGTCTTCATGTAGGTGTGTCTATTTTAGAATGAACTAAAAGTCTCTCTGTATGCATCAATTATATTGCTCAAAGCCTCAGGCCAGTTGTACAATTATAAGTATTTCATGCTATTTTAGACACCCTAAGGCATCTGAGATACCCATGCAAGAATGGCAGATGTTACACAGGACATGCAGGAGAGACACAACCACCTAGAGTGAAACCTACAGGGCAATACACATAGATAATTCAATCATTCCTAAAATGCATACTGAATAAAAAGTAAGCTTAATCATTTAGTTCACTTGTAGAAATCTACATTACAGACACCTCAATTGTACATGCTTGTATCCAATGCAACTCAACTTGCAAGGGCTAAATCCAAACTTTTTTGAAACTGTATTTTAGTTCTTGTATCACTTTTGCAAACTGTTCTCAAACTCAATCAGTTCTTAAAATGAATTTCTGACTGTGAAATTCTAACGGGGATCTTCACAATGCTGAGTACACATGTAACATCTTTTTTTTCCTGCTTAACAATTCTTATTCTTTTATTGTTGATAGAGCCTTGTGTAGTTGATCTTCCATGATGATCTTCTAAATCCTTTTCTAGAATAACATCTTTTCATTGTCTGTTTGACTATATTGAAATGAAAAGAACTTGCAGAAGGTCAGCTTGGTATTTTTTTTCCCTGAAGTGTTGTAACACTCTTCTTCATGTACCAAAAGCAAGAATCTCCGAAAAACTAGGAATTAAAGCTAGTGTAGTGTTTAAAGTCTAAAGAACTTTCTGCTTCCAAGAGCTTTACCAACTGGGTTAATCTGCATAAGGAATTCATGGAATCACACAATCACTAGGTTGGAAGAGACCTTCAAGATCATCTAGTCTAACCCATGCCCTAACACCTCATCAAAGCCATGGTACTGAGTGCCACATTAAAACACATCCAGGGATGGTGACTCCATCACCTCCCTGGCCAGACAATTCCAGTACTCTTTCTGTAAAAAAAAATTTCCTAATATCCAACCTATATTTTCCTTGGCACAGGTTAAGACCGTGTCCTCTCATTCTGTCAGTTGCTGCCTGGAGAAAGAGACCAACCCCCACCTGACTGCAACCACCTTTCAGGAAGTTGTAGAGAGTGATAAGGTCACCTCTGAGTCTCCTTTTCTCCAGGCTAAACAACCCCAGCTCCCTCAGTTGTTCCTCACAGGACTTGTGTTCCAAGAACCCCACCAGCCTCGTTGCCTCCTCTGGACATGCTCAAGCATCTCAACGTCCTTCCTAAACTGAGGGGCCAGAACTGGACACAGCACTCGAGGTGTGGCCTCACCAATGCTGAGTACAGGGGAAGAACAACCTCCCTGGTCCTGCTGGCCACACTATTCCTGATACAGGCCAGGATGCCATTGGCCTTCTTGGCCACCAGGGCACACTGCTGGCTCATGTTCAGTCGGCTGTCGACCAGGTCCCTTATTGCCTGGGCGCTGTCCAGCCACACCGTCCGCAGCCTAAAATGTTGCAGGGTGTTATTGTGGCCCAAATGCAGGACTCAGCACTTGGACTTATTAAACTTCATCTTATTGAACTCTATCCATCCATCCAACTGTTCCAAGTCTCTCTGCAGAGACCTCCTACCTTCCAACAGATCAACACACAATCCCAGCTTAGTGTCATCTGCAAATTTACTGAAGAAGGACTCAATACCCTCATCCATGTCATCAATAAAAATATTGAACAGAACTGGCCCCAGCACAGACTCTGAAGGACACCACTGGTGACTGGCCACCAGCCAGATGCAGCATCGTTCACTGTCACTCTCTGGGCCCAGCCATCCAGCCAGTTCCTAACCCAGCAAAGAGTGCTCCTGTCCAAGCTGTAGGCTGCCACCTTTTCTAGGAATATGCTGTGGGAGACAGTGTCAAAGGCCTTGCTGAAGTCCAAATAGACAACATCCACAGCCTTTCCTGCATCCACCAGGCGGGTCACCTGGTCATAAAAGGAGACCAAGTTGGTCAAACACGACCTACCCCTCCTAAACCCATGCTGGCTGGGTCTGATACTCTGGTCATCCTCTAAGTGCTGCATGATGACACTCAATATAAACTGTTCCATTACCTTACTGGGTATTGAGGTCAGGCTGACTGGTCTATAATTACTAGCATCCTCCTTTCCACCCTTTTCATGAATGGGTGTCACATTGGCCAGCTTCCAGTCATCTGGAACCTCACCAGTGAGCCAGAACTGTTGGTAAATGATGGAGAGCAACTTTGCAAGCTCGTCTGCCAGCTCCCTCATCACCCTGGGATGGATCCCATCTGGTCCCATAGATTTATGAACATCCAAGCAGCTCAGCAGTTCTCTGACTGCCTCCCCCTGGGTAACAGAGGAACCATTCTGCTCCCTGACACCATCTACTAACCCAGGAGGACAGTTGTCCTGAGGACAAGCCATCTTCCCACTAAAGTCTGAGGCAAAGAAGGTGTTAAGCACTTCTGCCTTCTCCTCATCTGCAGTTACTAAGTTCCGTCCCGCATCCAGTAGAGAACAAAGGTTGGTCTTACCCTTCCTTTTGCCGTCAATATATTTGTAAAAACATTTTTTATTGTCCTTTACAAAAGTTTCTAAGTTAAGTTTGAACTGAGCTTTGGTCTCCCTACTTTTTTTTTCCTACATGCCCTAGCAACCCCCTTAAATACTTCCTGAGAACCTGACCCTCCTTGCAAAGATGATACATCCTCTTTTTATTCCTAAGTTATTTTGAAACCTCATTGCTCATCCAGGCTGGATGCACATAGCATCTGACAAGCACTTTCTTTTAGAAACTTTCTTCAAAACATATTTACCACTAGAGATTTTTGCACCAAAAATAAACCTACAAGAAGACTAAGAGAACATCACAGGCTCAAAGGAAGCGAAGACAGAGGTTTTGTTGGCTAGGGTTAAACAGGTGTGTATATCCTAAAGGTAGTTAAATTCCTCCAGAAAATACTTCTACCACACAAGAACATGCAAACAAGCTCTTTTTTGAGCTTAAGGGTAAATCCCACTGTTTCAGTAGACTTCAATAGAGGGACAAGTTATTTATATGGGGAAAAAGACAGTCAATAAAATACATCTGTAAAGCATCTTGCAAGAAAGGAGGATAATTTAAAAATCAATGTATTATCCAGCTTCCAATGAATAGAAATGTTCTTTTTTCATTGATGCCTTTGTAGAACTCTTGCCATAAATATAAATGTTATAAATGTAACATGCAAAAAACCCTTTCTGCTAATTAGTCTTTGCCTTTTGTTACAACTATTATGTGTCTAAGTACAGCAGTGTAGAAAATCCATAAGCTACCTTGATAACTGGAGATGTATGTCCTTACTAGAACATGAAACAAAAATTTCAGCTAGCATTACTGATCCTTAATCTGGGTTTAGCAAAGTCTGATGGCTTCAGTTTTGATGTTTGTGGGTTAAAAATACCATAACAGACAAAAAAGAAAGGTAACTAATATATATGCATAACTAATATACAGCCTACAACTGCAGAGGAAATACCTGCCTCTCAAACAACACAGATTTGAAGCATACCAGTAAGGATGTGATGTTTCTGGTCATTTGCCAGACCTTGAGAACTAGAATTCTCTCTCTCTGACTGTACCAAAATATTTTTCAATAAAGTTTTATAGAAAAGACTGTATTCCAGCATAATTACATTTTAGGAAAAAAAAAAAAAAAAGATGATAGAGTACTTAAATTGCTGGTTCATTACATTTTAGCCTTTAACTGCAGAGGTTGTAGATCACCACTTTTCAGACAGTGCCAGTGAGGTTTTATGTATCACGTAATCCCGTTTAAATTCGGCAGTGAGAAGTTAATTGAGACTTACGTGATGTGTCATCCCTTGCAGGCCATCTGCACAGGCTGAATTGCATTCGGAGTCAGCCTGTGAGAAACTACAGAGTACCCAATTGTTGCTTGCTGGGAAAATAAGTTACAAATTTATCTCCATCTAACATAATGTGGTAAAATGAATTACAGGCAGTTATAAAATAGTCCAGACTTCTCTACTTCTATATTGGTTGATCAGCTTTAGCTCAAAACCTGTTTTCACTCTCTCCAAAGAAGCTGTAATTTGGCTGGTTTGTTTGTTTTTTTTTTTAAATTCATGGCACTGTAAGTAACCCAGGAACTGATCCAGGGTCCTTATCCTCTGCATTTTGTATAGACAGACATATAAAGAAATTTTCCTTGAGGTTTTCAATTTATTACACATAATAAACCCTCATCCTCCCAACCCTCCCCCACTCCCAATTTTATTTTTCTAAAGTTACCATGGTCAAAATAAGAATGAAATGGCAAAGAAGCAAAGAAGGAAAGGGGAAATCAACTTACAAAAGTCATGTACATGGAGCTCAGAAAGGTTTCTGGCTTAAGGACAGTTTTGCACTGACTGTTGCTTTTGAAGATCATTTTAATGTATTCCCTTCACCTCACAGCAAAATTGCAAGAGGATCAAGAAAGGGCTGATTTCTGAGAAGCTGTATAAAAATAACAAACTCTATATTATTCTCTATATTAGCTGGAGATATTTTGTGTCCCACTAAACTAAATACCTGTGTAGTAAAAAAGGAATGAGGGATGGAGAAGACAAGCCATCCTTTTAAGGCAAATACAGAGTTTTATAGAACTATAGAATTGCCTGGGTTGGAAGGGGACTTGATTTTCTAGTTTCAACCCCACTGCAATGGTCAGGAACACCTCACACTAGACCATGTTGCTCAATGCCCCATCCAACCTGGCCGTGGAGTTTACCAGCTTCAACTTCATCTGAGTTTGTTACCAGACATAAAAAACGGGGTGGATTATTGAATGGTCCAAGTAGTTTTCACATTCCTTCTTTATAGATAATAATGCTTCTTGAAAAGAAAAGAAAAAACAAAAACA
>WBNO01017981.1:3611-21598 GCA_013400575.1 Peucedramus taeniatus
AAAACCCAACAAAATTAAAAAATCACCAAAACAAACAAACAAACAAACAAAAAACAAAACAAACAAACAAACAAACAAAAAAAAAAAACCACAAAAAAAACCAAACAATTAAAGGACCTGTCCTATTTTTCAGCCATTAAAATACTTAAACATAATGTAATAGTCTTTCAGTTAGGCCAGTACCTATTTTTCAACTTCAGGATTGCAATTTCTTTTTTCATTGTTAATTTTTTGTTAACACATTTACTTGACCTTTAAGATTTATCCATTGCAACAATTCAGTATGTACAGGACACCACAATGGAGCAGGCCAAATATAAAGACTACAGCAAGAGTAAGTGAACTTCGGGAAAAATGGACTTGAAACCTATGGAATACAATGAATTAACAGAATTGAAATTAGCCTTATGTAACTGGAATTAATTATTGAAATCTGATTCCTGGAGTGATCACTGACCAGAAATTTACTACAACAACATTTTAAAAGCCATATGCCAAAAATCATGTTCAAAACTCTGAGCCTTGCAAAAAGGAAAACAAATAAAGCAAATTGTAATGAATATTAGCAATAAATGGTGTCTCTGTTTTCCAGGAATACTAGCTAAAACATTAGAGAGCGGGAATGAGACTTGTCCTTTTATATATCTCTATATATACACTGTATTTGTATTTTCTGATTCTGTTTTGTGCTGTCTCTTTTAAATATTACATGTTCCATTTCAGGAACATATCCTGCAAATTGCTGAAAAATCTGACACCTAAATGAATGGTTGGTACACTGAAAAAAAATGTATTGTCAGCAACACAAAAAAACAAACAAGCACATCAGTGAGCTAAAGTAAGAACACCAAAAAAAAGCTCCAGCAGAGCCATCAAATGTTCCCAAGAGGTGTGCAGGTCAAAGGAAAAACCAAAAACACTGCTGTACTACTTTTTGTTAAGTGAGAAAGACCAAGAAAGGAAAAGGAAAATACAGGTAACAGTAGAACCGAATGTCCAGTGCCACTTAGATTGCAAGGTATCTACCTAGCTTGATAGTATTGCAGTTTTGAAACCCTGAATGTCCAGAAATTTAGCTTACAATGAGACGCATTTTGAAAACTTACCTGTAAGAGCATTGAAGCTGAAGTAGTGGTTAATCAGAGAAAATGAGTTTTGATAGCTAGACTATATTTCAGGGAAAAATCATTAATAAGGAACTATTGTGAAAAACTGCTAAAACAAATGTAGATCTGGTGAAGTATCTTTTGAACTGACAGATTTATTATACAAAATATATTAAATATAGACTATAGAGTACAGTATATTGAAAAGAGGAAACTGACTCATCTGCCTGTCCATTCCCTATGGTATCTACTGTTAAATATCCACTTACAAGTTTTAAACTTATCCTTAGGTGAGGTGCCAGATAATTACAGTACTCCTAAGTAAAATATATATTTAATAAGAAGTTAAAGGGTATTGGCATTTCAGAAATTTAACGAAGATGCAAACAGCTTTTGAGTAACTTTCACAGTGTGAAGTATGTCAGAATACTGTGGGTAAATAAGCTTAAAGGTATTTTTTGCCTCCTTTAGGTGCAGCAGATTTCCCAGCAACACCACTGATACAGGAAAAACTGAGATACAGCTACCAGGGAGATACTGGTGAAAAACATAAGGGGGTTTTCAGTTTTTAGTTCCATCTCTTGTTCTATGTGAGAAGTATAGTGTCATGGGGTAGTCAATACAAGGGAAGTGCTCCTCATTCTTAACCTTGCCAGTGTTTCAGTAGCAAATGAGCAAATCTATAAAGTTTATCAGAGGAAATTCTGGATCTGTTTCAATAGAATTATGAAAGCATCATTGTTAAATCCACTACTGATATGATTCTGGGACAGGTGGTAATAATTCATAAAGATATTATTTCATAGCAGTATTTATTATAGAAATATAAACTAAATTAACAAAGATTATTACAAAATTCTACACTCAAGAAATTCTAAAAAATGGAAATTAGAAATAGAAATATAGTTTAAAATGCAGCCATTTGCATTTCAAAAATAACAACAGCAGTACAAAGAGCAAGGAAGCTGCTATAGGACCTTTGAGAAACAGCTACTTTGAAAAGGTTCTTCGTAAAGCGACCTAGAGTGAGGCACTCCAGAAAGGAAAAGGGACATGACTTGAGTCAGGGTGTTTGCAGCTTTCCAATGTGACTACGAAAACATCTTCTGAAACAGCAACAAGAAAGACAGCACTCGGAAAAAGAAATGAGTGAAAGCTCTTGAATGGCATATGCCTTTTTTTCTGACTCACGCAGTAGTAACAGTTATCAGTGGAGTGCCCACATGTTATTCTAATTCCTAGTTTATTGTGAAACAATCCTATGTTTTCTAGTAGAATTGACAGTTTGTCTGGAGGAGTTCTGGAGAGTCCACTTGAAAAGAAAATGGGCGTCGTATGTGAGCAAATGAGGACTCATCTGACTCAGCTGATTTTCTCCAGAATGAAATTGGGCCATCATTATAATGAATTTCAATTCCCTGAGTAATATTTATGATGACAATTCATAAGAACTAAATTGTGGTCCTCAGGCGGTCACTGATGGAGTGTTGATATACCCACTAGCCAGCTCTCTGGGCAACCCGCAGGACACGCTAGAGAGGCTGCTCCAGGATCTCTGCTGGAGATTTCCTTTGGTTTCCTAAGTAGCAGCGATTGCAGCGGCGTGGGCAATGCTGCGGCTGAGGATCGCGAAAGGAGCAAAGCAAAGGATTGAGAGAATGGACACTAGTGTGCAGTCCAAGGAAGTTTTATTCCGAGAACGGGTCAGGGACAAGTGCCCGAGAAACAGAGTCTGACAAGAGTTTTTAAAAGGTCTCACCCTAAGGGGTGTGAACACAATGCAACCAATGAGGGAACGCTTGGGGAGTGATAAACAACTTATTATAAGCAATGGGGTACACTCAGGGGAGAGAAAAGTCTCAAGAACAAATCAATCGCTTGGCTTGGTATGATAGACAAAGAAACTTCTAGAACAACCTGGGTGGAGTCAAGGTGATAGGGAAAGGGGATGGCAGAACTTGGATTGACATGGCTAAATATAGGCAAAAGGGGAGGAAAGATACATTGAGTGGCAGCTTCAATGGTGGGAAAACCAAGGGGTAAACAACTCGGGAGAAACCATTCTGAGAGGATAAACCAGGGATGCATGGGAAAAACCACTAAACTTGGGTAACACAGAACACTTAAATTTTAACTATAAAATCTTCTCAAAATGTACCACCACATCTCCCCCCTTTTTGTTTAATAAGAGAAGAAGAAATAGGTGAGTTTTTAGATAGCTTTAAACTTTGGTCTCACTCGGACAAACACTGTCCCACCATTCTTCTTTTGCGGCCACTGCGGCTACTGTGACTTTGGAGGAGGAGGAGGAGGACCCGGCAACAGAAATTAGTCTCTTTATAATTCCAAAAGATATGTAAACTAGAAGTACCACCAAAACAAAGTAACTTAGGTCTTTTATAATGGAAGCAATCCAACCTGAGAGGCCCCAGGCCTTAAAAATGTCCTTGAACCAGTCTTCGTTCTCATGTTGAACAGAGCCAATAAGTTCTTTCATTTCTTGGGCATCCAACGTATGGATGCGTTGACACTCTGACTTCTTGATGATAGGTTAAAACAACACAGCCCGTCAAAATCCTGACATCCATGCCCATGGATGGGTGCCAACAGCAGGAAATCAATGGCAGCCCTGTTTTGTAATGTCGTCTTTCTGGTAATCTCCTCGTCTGCTAGGAGGTTGCTAAGGGCAGTCAATGTTAAATTCGCCTGTTTCGTTACCCAAAATTCTAGTTGGCCCAATTCACTCAATGATTTGGCTGCCGCCGCCCAGGGGAGGAAAATGGAGACAGCGACACTTTTGGATTTGGCCCAAAGATAAATTTCATTATCACTGTGTTCATCAAATTGTTTTGCACCCCTTTTTGTAACTTTGGTTTTGGCTTGCCAATTGGAATTTGAGTCATGTTGGGTGAGGCTAGGGACAGATGCCCTAGGGTGCACGGACCTCCCAGAAGGCAAGAGGGGATTCCAGGGTATGCTCAGTCCCCACAAATGAGGAAGATACCTTCTCCTAACTTACGAGCATATCCATCATTAGTAGACGAGGCTTTAATTTTAGTTATATGATGACACCAGGTACTTGCCTGGAATTCAATTTTGTGTTGTTTTACATTCTCATATAAGTCACTACGAGCTTCAGGCATGTAATCAAATTGTATACAGAATTCTGCCTTAATTGAGCCTAACAGCTCAAACTCTTGGGGCTCTATGTCACTGTATGGGAGATTGTAAACCCATTTGCAGCAGAGGTTAAGGGGGTTGATGATAGGTGTTCGAACGTTGTTGACCACCCCCCAGTACCTGTACATTTTGACCCACTTACCGGATGGGTTCTTAATATTTATTTCAATCTGTGTCTTCCTAAGTGTATCTGGAAACTTCTCTAATTTAGATAGAATCCCCACCAAAGCAGGTTGACATTGGGTTATCTGCTGCTGCAGTGGACAGGCACAAATGTTCTTGATTTAGGGCATGGGCCAGGGTCACCCACACATTCTTTCAGGGCTGCAGGATGATCCATACGTTTACAGAGGACTGTTCAAGGAGGAAGAGCTGGAACCACATGATGATGACTAATGCAGCGATTTTCATGTTGGATGACTGAAAGAAAACAAGAACAAAAATAAGTTGATATTTGTCACTCAAACACCCATAGATAATCTAACGGTAAGACAAGGGTTAGGGGTTTTCTCTTTCTTTGAGGCGTCTGAGGTTGGCTGCTACAGTGTCGTCCGCAGGGCTGGTTGTTGTTTCGGTGTTGACGACCTTTGAAAGACTTGCTTTAGATTCAGCAGTGTAAGGCTTTACCCATTTTCTTGGTATCCATTTCACTCCGGAGTGAAATTCACTTCCTAGGTGACCAGCTGGAACAGTCCTTGTATCTCCCAGGAATCTGGATCCCTTACTAGAACTGGTGGTCTGTCTTCCGTCTTGAGTTGACTATGTTGTCAAAAGTACCTTAGGACTGGAGGCTCCATTTTGTCAAAAGAACAATTAAGAAAATTAATAGTAAACAAAGCCTTGTTAAATCGAAGCTGAGGGGTTAGGGCATGGACATCTCCACACAGATGGAGGAGGACTTGCTTAAGTGTTCAATGTGTTCGCTCTATCACAGCTTGGTCAGTGGGGGAGTGCGGAATTCTGGTTCGATGTTGAACTCTCTATTCTTGCAAAAACTCACCAAACACCCTGGAGGTATATGCTGGGCCATTATCTGTCTTTATAGTGGCAGGGACCCCAAAGGTCGCAAATGACTGCATCAGATGTTTTTTAGCATCCACGGCCTTTTCTCCGGTGTCAGTCAAGGCGAAGACTGCGCCTGAGAAGGTGTCCACAGATACATGATCATACTTAAACTTTATGAACTCAATATGTGTAATGTCCGTCTGCCACACCTTGCAACTGTGGAGCCCTCTGGGATTTACTCCAGAACTTAGGGATGGTAATGCAGACTCCTGGCAGTTGGGGCACGTGGCCACAATTGCCCTGGTTTGGTCCCGCCGCAGGTGTAATTGATGGACCAGCGCAGGGGCATTCTGATGAAACTGTTGATGGCTTAACCTGGCCTGGCAGAAGATGTTAGGTTGGCCAGCCAGCTGTAAAGGAGCGGCAAGGGCGCCTGCCCTGCTGCTTCCCTCTGAGATAAAACCTGGGAGGCTGGTGTGTGACCTCACTTGCATTACATAAAAGTGTTGCTTTCGGTGGGAAACCAAATATATCAGTCGCGAAAGCAAGCCAAAGATAACTGGGTTGGAGCCCTCATTAAGCACGGCATGCTCGGCTCTGGACACTACTCCAGCAACATAAGCCAAATCTGTAACTAGATTAAATGGCCCTTTAAATTTTTCAAAGGCCCTGACAACTGCATCTAACTCAGCAACCTGTGGAGAACCCTCCACAGTTTTAATATCAGCTTCCCACTGCTGAGTTTGAGGGTCCTTCCAGGTCAGTACTGACTTGTGGGACCCTCCAGACGCCTCTGTGAAAACAGTCAGTGCCTTAAGTGGGCATCTACTTTGGATGTCATTTGGGATAAAATTAAATTTGGTGTTAAACAATTTGTGGCCAGGATGACTAATGGACAATTTGGCCTGAGTAGCTATCCAAAGCGAATTGTAGATTCTCATTTTCTCTAAGCAAATGCTCAAGAGTCTCCTTTGTTAACCTCCCCACAGATGTTTTAACAGGGAGGTGAATGCATGTGAAATTGCACCCTGCCAGCAGACGCGGACGAGCCCTAGTTCACACAATTAGCTGGGCCATCAACTCTTGTGGCCTAGTGATGCTTTTGGACAGCTGATGACCAAGGAACACCCGCTCTATGATCAAGAGGGGATCCCTTTGGTCTGTGTCCCACTGAAAGATCAGCCCATGGAGGTGTGGTGGCTTACCTAAAATGATGAGCTGGAAAAGCAGATCCTCTCAGCACCAGTGGGCTTGCTGATCTGCCAAGGTGGACTGTACCTTCTTGAGAGCACTCCTAGCCTCCTGGGTCAGGACCCTCAGGGAGTCCAACTCTTCCATCCCCCTCAACAAGTTGAAGAGAGGAGACAAATCCCCCGTTGTGAGCCCCAGCCACGGTCTGATCCAGTTTAAGGACCCACACAACTGTTGGAGGTTCCATAGCATCTTAGGATTGTCAATGATCACTGACAACTGGGGTATGATGGTCCTATTAGTGATCTCAAGGCCCAGATACCTCCAAGGTGGAAGGCGCTGTACCTTGTCTTTTTGAAGCTCAAATGCAGCCACTGACAAAGCTGTGATGGTGTCCTCTAGGGCACAGGCAAGCATGTCGCTGTCGGGGGGACAAATAAGAACATCATCCATGTAATGGTAAATGAGACATTCGCGTGCTTTGGCACACACAGGGGACACGACTTTTGCGACAAACCACTGGCAAATAGTTGGACTGTTTTTCAGTCCTTGCGGGAGAACTTGCCAGTGGTAGCACTTCATGGAAGCTTCTCTGTTGATGGATGGTACAGAGAAGGCAAACCATGGCACATCAGCTGGGTGCAGAGGAATGTGGAAAAATCAATCTTTTAATATCAATTACCACCAACTGCCAATTTTGTGGGAGCCTAGAAGGGGAAGGCATCCCTGGTTGGAGGGATGTCCTTGATAACATGATTAATCTTCCTCAGATCATGGAGGAGGCGCCACTTATCCTTCCCTGGCTTCTTTGAAACAAAAACCGGGGAGTTTCAAGGGCTGTAGGTTTCTATTAAATGGCCTTTGGCCAACTCCTCCACAATCTGAGAGAGTGCGCTCAATTTTTGTTTATTTAGCGGCCACTGTTCTACCCAAACAGGTGACTCTGTAAGCCAATTGAGTTTTTGGGTAGGGCGCTCGTCAGTAGCCGCACCTAAAAATCCTGAGGGGTCGGTAGTTCCAATTTGGTCCCCTACTGGGACAGGGCATCCCTCCCCTAGAGAGTTAACTTTGAATTTACCACAAATGGGTGAACTGACACTAATTGCCCATTCAGCCCTGTAATGTGAACTATGCTCTTTGACTGTTTCACCAATTGTGGACCCACTACATCTGAAACAGTGCTGCACACGTTTTGCAGCTCCCAATGTGACAGCTATTTGTGTGGAGGAATGACTGTCACATCTGCCCCTTCGTCCATCATTCCCTGTAACTGAATGGAATGCCCCTCTCTCTTAAGGCCGCACCACACAAGGGGCTTTTCCTCTCCCAGTGCCTCAGTGTAAAAAATGGAAAGGTCCAAGTTATCGCATAATGCGGTTGGTATAGGAATGACCTGTGGGATCACTTGGCCTCCCTGCAGGAAGGAGGGGGGGGGTGGTGGACACAACGCACCATGAGGGTGAAGGGCTGTGAGTCGAGAGGAAGGATTGCAGGAGCGACTTCAGCCTCAAGGGGCATATGTTTGGTGTCCCCAACAACGAGATACTTGCAGTTGAGTCCAGAATTGTGACCATAAGTCTCTGTCTGCTGGATCTTGGGGAGAAGTCTGTGTCCTGCTCCGACTTTGTGCCAGTCCTGGTTGGGGAAATGAATAGATTTAGAAAGCCTTAGTAAATATGGTTATTGTCTGTCCAATGCATCCACATGGCTGCAGATGCCTGAGCCAGCAGCCGTCCTGCGGCCCACCCCATTTGTATCCTCATGCAGGGTAGGTCCACGCCGTCGTCTCAGTTTTTTGTGTGGTGTGGGATCTCCTTCTCCCCACCTCCTCCCCCATTTGGTGTCACTGTTCCCCTAAAGGGGCAACGGGAAATAAAATGTCCCTCCTGGCCGCAACGATAACACTTATGTCCTGGCTGCGGAATGCGAGGAGGTGGTCTTTTTGGGGGGGTAGATGCAGCAGATGTGGAAGCTACAGTCCTCCTCTTGGAGTTATCGTTGGTTAGAAGAACAGCTTTTCTGGTGCACTCCTCAATTAATTGGGGCAAGGTTGGTGGAGGTGATGGAGTGCTAGAATGACCCACCGACACGCTTCATTGGCATTAGTAGAAATGATTTTGAGGATCAATTTATCTTGTAGCTCTGGGAGGTCAACTTCCTTTTCCACCAAGGCCCTCATCTGGTCAACAAAATCAACGAATGATTCTAAAATATACTGCTTAAGAGCCACATAAGATATAATTGGTTCCTTGGTTGGCATTGTTAAAAATGCTCTTTCTGCTACGTCTTTTATACGATCAAGTATTTCTTTGGGAATTCCTCCAGCCTGTTTTTTTGGCTGGACCCAGTCACCCTCACCAAGATGATTTAAAGTAAGGTCATCGTCCTCCACGTCGGTGGAGTATTCACGACTTAGCAGGAGCTCAGCTAGGAAGTTCCCCGACCACCTTTTCCAGGTTACTTCCCATAATAGTAGTGAGAGCAGGCAACTAAATAGGCGTTTCAAATCAATGGGGACCAGTGTATTTGATGTTATTGTTGCCCTTAAAATGCCCCTAAACAATTCACTTTTATCACCGAATTCTCGCTTTGCTCTGCAAAGTTCTTTAATTCTCTGATACGAGAGGGGTTCCCATCTAGGATGCTCCCCCCTCACATTGTAGGTGACTGGGGCCAGAAAGACTGAATTGGTATTATTGGACACTCCTGGTTCTCCAGGCTCCTGACCCCCGATTCCCACAGTATCGTGGGAACTGAAAACAGGAGCGTGGGAAACTGGAAGTCTCAGGGTGGAGTCTCGAGGTTGAGAGGCGGAGGGCTGTACAGAGGTGACGTAAGAAGTGGGTGGAGGCATGGTGGAAATTGAGGTGGAGTTTGATGTCATCATAGGAGGAGGTGTTGAAGGATGGGCACAACATGTAGGAGGGAACGTCGCAAAGGAAGAGGTGGGAGCATGGAAGGTGGAGGGGTGGCCTGGAAAAAGTGCGGGAAGAAAGGGATTCTGGGTAGAAGAAGCACCTTCGACTAGATGGCTGCCATTTTTTTTGGGGTAGTTGCCATGTGGTAGCCACCATTTTGTGGAAGCTCCTCAGGGTAGTCAAGGAAGGGGTTAGGAGGAATAGAACTTCTTTGAACTTGGTGAGGTTTATTAACTGGGACAGAGAAATTGGAAAAAGGGTTATGGTTAAGGTCCCTGGCAGTGTGGCCATCACTGCCAGGGTCAGGGTACTGAGGAGATCTGGGGGAGCCAGGGAGACTGTCCACAGCAGGGAGGCAGCCCTGCACCTTAAGTAGGTGGTTTGCTCTCTTGGATCTCTCTGGTGTGGGGGAAGTGGGGATTAGGGAAGATGGGGCAAGGGAGCAAAGGGGCTTAGGGAGAACCGGGGATAAAGCAGATGAATTTTTAGATTCCCATTCATCTTTCATAACATCCCAAATTAAAAGAAACAGCTTCATAAAACCTTCTTTGACTGCAGGGTCGCCTTTTTTGGTGCCCTCAGAGCAGCACCCACTAATTTCCAGAAATCCTTTTTCTTACAGTCTGCAACAGAGACTTGAGGGAAACTAAAAAATATCCATCTAATAAACTTCTTTAAAACTCCCTTTGAAAAACTCGCACCCCCCTCCCTCAGGATACCCGCAACTTGGGAGTAAAGTTCCCTCTGCTGAGTGGGCAGTCCGACACCCTTCATGTGTAACTCAGCTAGAATCCACCCACCCACTGCAGGAAAAGGAAGAAAATAAGGATGAAAAGGGTGTGGGGGAGCCAATGGCTGCAAACCACGCACACTGTGCACAGCGTGCACCCCCTATACTTGGGATTGCAGCTGCCCCTTCTGAGTCCCTAGCTAAACCCGTAGGAAGACTCACCGAACCATTGACTTCCCAAACAGAAGCTACAGTGGGGGTCCTCAATCCCGAAGACGTTCTCTCGGGTTGAAAGGATTGCGTCTTCAATTCCCGGGAGCACCACTGGACAAAAATCGGTGTGCTCACACAGGGTGTTGGTGCTGCCACGAACTTATAGATCCAAGGGCCGATGCCCTTAGTATCAGTCCCTTCCGGAGGGCTCTTCTCTCTGCCGAGGACAGGGTCCTTCACTGTGACTCAGATGTAAAAAGCATCAGGAAGAGCTCCGCGGTGGTGCACCAACTGTGGTCCTCAGGCGGTCACTGATGGAGTGTTGATATACCCACTAGCCAGCTCTCTGGGCAACCCGCAGGACACGCTAGAGAGGCTGCTCCAGGATCTCTGCTGAGGTTTACTAAGTAGCAGCGATTGCAGCGGCGTGGGTAACGCTGCGGCTGAGGATAGCGAAAGGACCAAAGCAAAGGATTGAGAGAACGGACACTTGTGTGCAGTCCAAGGAAGTTTTATTCCATGGATGGGTCAGGGACAAGTGCCCAAGAAACAGGGTCTGTCAAGAGTTTTTAAAAGGTCTCACCCTAAGGGGTGTGAACACAATGCAACCAATGAGGGAATGCTTGGGGAGTGATGAACAACTTATTATAAGCAATGGGGTACATGGCTAAATATAAGCAAAAGGAGAGGAAAGAGACATTGAGTTGCAGCTTCAGTGATGGGAAAACTAAGGGGTATACAGCTCGGGAGAAATCATTCTGAGAGGATAAACCAGGGATGTATGGGAAAAACCATTAAACTTGGGTAACACAGAACACTTAAATTTTAACATAAAATCTTCTCAAAATGTACCACCACACTAAATCACTTGCTTCTAATCTATATGAAGAGATACCTTTGAGGTGAAGGATTTTTAGTCAATTTTGAAATATTTTTTAAGGTTACTGAGGAAAAGAACCAGTATAAATAATTGCAACAGCTCTGGCTTCATTTTTCCAATCCTCTTTCCCTCTAGACAGGATAATTTACAGTTGAGCAGTGCTTTTAACTAGACTAGTGAAACAAAAGTACACTGAGCTTGAAACAGCAACATTTGCTAATCAGTCATGGTGAAGCAGATGATACAAGCCTGAATTCTTACCAACTCAGAAAGAATGTGTGCATGTGTGTGTGTGTTGATATGGACCTGAGCAAGCAGAAGGTCTGGTTTTCCATTTTCAGAAGTTTATGCCTGAGACACCATAAAAGAGTGCAAAATTTCCCAGGTGAAAGGGCAAAGGTCTTTTCTTCACATGACATTCTTACTTCCTATTTGGTTTGCTGAAAATGTAGCCATACTATATATTCAATAACTCATTCTTTTAAATTAATCCCTCACAAAACAATAATAAAAGAGTTGTTTGGTTATTCATTGTTTATCTTTAGTTTGCATTAAGCAGTGTGGTGGTTCAAAAAAAGAAAGGATTAACATCAATCTGATCAATATTTCTGTAGAAAGTTTTTCAACAACTAGAGCCAACATATATATTTCTCTAAGTTTTGGATCATGATATACATATATATAGAAATGTAAACATCAGTTTGTTTAGAGAAGGGTATTTATTGGTAGGCTGGGAATCATTACATCAGTGTCCATGTCACACAAAAATACGGCTTTTTCACAGGTCTCCCATTTATTTTCCAGAGATTTTGAGTGATTAATTTTGTATTAGTTCCCAGGGAATGTTATTCTATAAATAGGAAGCTGGTTCTTGTCATGATTACTTGAAAATCTCTGTATCAGTACAGTGCTATCAATTTATGCTAAGATCATAGTTTAAGCAAGGTTGTCTAATTGTGATTTAATTACAAGTGCAAACATTAAGCATAATATTTTCAGGCATTGCCTTTTATAAGATCTACAGGACTTTCTTATGAGCACTTTTTCAGAGATGGCTACTACAGTAAACATTTTTATGTCTTTATATTCTTAACTAAGTGGTCCAAATTAATAAGAGTTTACTTTTCTCTCATAATTGTAACAGAACATACCAATGCAACCATTAAGATGTGTAGAATGGGAAGTTTTATATCACCAAGATGTAATTTAATTGATTAACCTAATAGCATTTGTTCCCATAGTGACTACCCTTCTGCTTAAAATGTTTTAGAAGTAATTAGTCAAGATACTCTTTATGAGGAACAGGACTACTAAGTAAAAATACCTAAGAAATCTGTTTTCCTTTTTCATGCAGAAAATGTATGGTGCCATTTTAAGTAGAAAAACTTGTTTTATAATTAGAATCATACAGAAAATAACCTTTTAACCCAATCTTACTTAATGTTTACAATTTTAAGTATTGTTATATAGCACAAGAAAACAGCAAAAGAAAATCTTTAAAGAGCTCACAAGTTCAGACTTTCTACTCAGTCATAACAGCAACTGAATTAAACAAGTGGAACTCTCCTGTTAAGGTTCTTTCAGAAAGTCACCAGAAATGTATTGTAATTCATATGAATCTTATTTTCACAGTCTAGTTGGCTCTTGCAGCTCTTGCAGGTCAACTTAATTTATTATTTCCATTCCTGCAACCTTCTCATCTGTGTAGGTGATTCAGCTAGTGGCACACTTCCCTGTCAATCAGTAAACAAGCCAAGTGATACTCACTGTACAATCAGAGAGGCCATCTCTCAAATGAGACATATGAATAAAGGTATGATCTCTCAGTAATATGTAAAACCTCACAGAACATTTTACAGGTCTGGGAACTTTTTGCCTTTTGCCTGAGGCTTATTTCTTTAGTACTGCAATCAATACTTAATTTTACATCACAGAATATTCACAGAATACTTTGAATTGGAAGGGACTCATAAGGATTATCAAGTCCAAGTGTTAAGTGAATGGCCAATACAGGGATAAAATCCACAATATTTTGTAAAATTTTTTGTGAATTAAAATGGCAAAAATATTTGTATTTTTCACCGTTATATATAAATATATATCTCCACATTACAAGTGGCACACAACTCAACAACTTTTTTTCCCATAAAAATTATTCACAATCAAGTTTCTGTTTATCTTCACCCTTGCATTAATGGTACATGTTTTTGACTTTACACTTAACCTGTTATTCTTCTTTCTTCAGGGTACAAAAAAAAAAAAATATTTAATCCACAGAAAAAGTGCGCTAGCTCTGAAATCTCACTCAAAATTCAGTATTCATAGCTATAATTTGACTATCCAATACCTTGTACTGCTATAGCACATGCAACTTTTTAGTTATCAAAGGGTTTCAAGAACTTTAACTAAAGACACTAAATTAAAGTTGAGACCTGATAGTAATGTCTTCAGGTTAGCATCTTTCTGTAATGTGCTACACTTCTTTGGGATTGTATTGAACTATTACAACATGCTTTTAAGGTAGGGAGATAAAGTAATCTCCATTATATTGACATAAATTAAACCTTCCATTCAGTTACACAGAGACATCAAACTCTGAATAATTTCATCTAGTCTCAGACATAGCTGTCCTCTTAAACTTGAAATATTTCCCTTCAACTCCATCTGTGAAGTGTTTGATTGCATGCCAAAATCATTAGGTGATTGATTTATAACACTTCTTATATTGTTAAAATGAAGCCTTATTTTACCTCAGAAGCAGAACATTGATGATAGGCAAAGTGACTTTTTAATTCTAAATTCCTTACACTAAAAAGTTAAAATATGTATTAATAATTTCTCTAATAATCTTATTGTTAGAGAGGTTTCATATCTTTCTCACATACATTTTCCCTTTCCATGTTTTTCTATCCATGTTTCCAGATATCTTCAAAGTATGTCAACTAAATTTCAAGTGTTTCTTGCAGTGCCATTTATTAAAAACAACTCTGTCATTTTTAAAGCTCTCTTTCACTTTTATACAAGAACGTCACAGTATTACTTTTGAAGTTTAGATTTTTCCTAATGTCCTTCTTAATAACAGAGCTTTGACTAGTGTTGTTCTTCACTATTCTTCAGTTTCTTCAATCTGTATTTCAAATTTTCAGATCTGTTTTTATTTTTTTTTAAAAATATTTTTTAGGAAGATGATGGCCAAATAAAACAATCCATAAATAAGTGGGCACAATGGCTAATTCCAGAGCAGAGGTATGATTTCTTTGTAGTGAATTGATAAATAAATCTATTATTTCATGATCTAGCTTTTTCAGTAACAAGTACTTTGTTTTTCTTGGGAGTAGCAGTTCAATATATTTTGTAGAATTTTTACATTTTACATTTTTACAAGCAGTACTTGTGAACTTATGGAGTTTTTCTTAGTGTATAACAATATCTTCCTCATTTGCTGACAACTATTATGTAGATTTTTTACTACATTCCTGAAAACACTAACCAACTAATTTTTAAACAAATAGCTACTTTTGGTATCCATATTATCCTTATTAAAGTAAGGTTTTTCCATACGTGCGAAATCCAGAATGTTTTTAATGGATGAACTTGGATATGCAGGGAAGAATGGCAGAATGAGGACTTTTTTCCCCATCTGTGTTTCATACACTTGTTTCATAATTAGTTAGGCACAAAGATACTTCACCACTCAAAATTACAACAGATTTAAAATTGTAAATGAGAAAATTTTATTCTAAGGTATTAATAAATGTTGCTAATAATTACACTTGAATATCTGTCTTTCCTTGGTGTTATATTGTAGCACTTCTCTTGCTATACAAACATCTACATCCCTATTGTTCTAATTTTGATCTCAAAGGATGCATCATCTGTCACTAAATGTTCACACAATATAAAAGTGCTCATTTTGTTTCTTTTCATTCACTGTAGAAGCAGAATACAAGACTGTCCCTCTGGTGTGCTCATCAAAATTGTGATCTCACTGATTAAAATGCAGAGAAACTGGCTTTTTTTCTTTTATCCACAGTCCATCATAACTTCATTGTTTGAATCTCATTAACACTCTGTTACTTCTCTTTCTCTTCAGAATTAGTATTTTTCATTTAGTTTGGATTTTTTTTTTTTTTTTGGTTGGTTGGTTTTTGTTTTACTGTGTTTTTTTCTCGGAAACTAATTAAACAGAAGCAAACAAAATTATTGCATATAGATTTCTCAGCTAACTTTTTGTGCCAGCATTTGAAGCATATCTTCTAGTATTTATGTAACCTTGTAAAATATCTTATGTCATTTAAAACTGCACTTTTATGCAAAAGTCATCAGTTATTAAATATTTTTTAGGTTTGGCTTATTCCCATTTTCTTCTCTTACATCTTCAGATTTTACTATTAAGATTAGAATTATTTTTTAAAGTTATTACCAAAGTTTTCTTATCCTGAAAATAAGATACCAAATACATTATCTTTTTTCCAAAAATTAATCAATCAGAAATGTTTTTGTACTATGTTGTTTTCCAATGATCGTCTAAAGACTGTACAAGATGTACATTCATTCTCCGTCTATGTATATGTCTGTGCATGTACATACATAAAATTACTTTTTCAATATTATACTCTGTTCTTTTTATGAATGTCCCTCTTTCTTGACAGACGAGCAGTGCAGAATTTGGGATCAAAATTGAATGAGGTGTATCAAGTCTTCCTCTTCTTTTCTCTTGGAAATCAGTATTCACAATAAAACTTAGAAAAAAAAAAGTAATTGTGCACAATTCTCTTTAAAAGACACTAAATTCATCATTGAACATGGGACAAAGTGTTGAACATTTTTGCAGTCATTAAAATAAAATACTTTTTTTACATCTTCACTCATCCCTTGGACAATTTGGCATCCAATTACTGGTATGAATGTGAATGAGCACATATTTTTCCAAATCAATAAATTTATTCACTTAACTCAGAGCCACAACAAAGGAGTACATATTGATCTGCAAACTGGACCTTACAGAATTTTCTATAGCTAATATACAGCTTGGCTGACAATGGTCCCTGAAGATCTTCTTATCACTAGATAACAAGAGTTAAGGATCATTAGAGTAATGAGTGATTTTACTATCTGTCTTCACAGTGATTTGTGAAGTAATATTGTTTCTTAACATCTTCAAAGGGAAAAAAAAACCAAACCAAAACTTGATCAATAATGTGCTATTTTGTATATTTAGTTCACATGTATGTACAGACATAGATTTTCTATTTTTTAAAAAAAACACAGTCCTTAGTATGTAAAACATCTTGAGCTGTAAGGTGAACACTGCATCTTGGAACATTTTACTAGTAAATAAGGGAGTGTATTTCATGTTCATCAAATTTGTGTTTACTACTTATTCTGGAATATCCCTTCTTGTGCAGCTTTTCTGCTCTACTGGAAGATGCTCTGTAGTGTCAGGAAAGTGTGGTAACCAAGAAAAAAAGGTTTTTTCATAGCTTTTCACCAAGACTGGCTAAAGAATTCTGGGGGACTTATCTTTCTTTTCTTCCTTTTTTTTTTTCGAGTGTGATATTTTTTAGAAATTGTAGAGGTCTTCTTGTTTTTTTAAATAATTTCTCTTTCATCAAAAATTATGCCTGGTTTTCATAATATTGCTTCAAAATATATTTAACTAAAATATATTAACATTCAAAACTTTATTTCAAATCAAAATGGAAAGTGACCCCAAGTATTTAACACCTAATTTGTATAAGCAATTTTTGCAGGTATTAAAAATATTTCATTATATTTTTAGTGGTTTAGTTCCATTCCTACTGAAAGTGCTTATGTAGATTAAGAAAGAAATTATCTGCAGAAGTCCACTAAATCCTTTGGAGTTATATTAGCAAGGAATTTAACTTCAAATATTCACTTTCAGCACTTCTGAAATCCAGTAAAATCTCTCAATTTTCATTTCATTACAAGAATATCTGTCACTTGAGCTTTAGCTATAAGGGCTTTCCTTTTTTCTACACATACATTTTTTCTGTGGATGAGCACAAGCTGATGACTAAGATCTGTGAGTAACACATGAAAATTATAGCATAAGCTTAACTTGGGTTGATTTTTCATAAATTCCTTTTGGAAAACATGTATCCTTTAAGCTGTTATATTTGTCATGTTATTGTGGAATAATTTCTTCTCCCCACATTCAGAAACAGTAAATAATAATTGGATAAAAAAATGGGGTCAATTGAAAGTTTCAATTTTATGTGACAAAACCCAAAGAACCGTGCCTTTTCTAAACTGGACATGCCCTGAATTGGAAAAGAAAATTTGTATTTGTGATAAATGAGCAATCACATATCCCATGATAAGGAGAGGAAGGAACATGGAAAAAAAATCTTACCAAAAGCCTGAAGTCCAGAGCAGTAAAACCCATAGGTATGAAAATATCTGGTCTTCCCTGTTTGTGCTGGACTTAGGACTGTTCCCCCAAATAGAAGAGTAATTTAAACCTGGGCACAGTAGAGGGGAACAGTTGTGAAGTCTTATTATTTCAGTAAATCAAGGCATAGGATCATCTTGTATCCGTTCTGGTATTCCCAATTGAATAGAAATACAGCTTATTTCTTCTGAAGCTTAGCATGTAATATTTAAACAAAGACTTTCTATAACAACAATAGTAGTTAGTCATATTTGACTGACACTGTAGAGCTAACACTATAAGTCACTCCCTTGTATATTTATAATGTTTAAAAAAATGTGAAAAAATAACCAAATAATAATATAATTAT
>WBNO01017982.1:0-45317 GCA_013400575.1 Peucedramus taeniatus
TGTAAGATTTTTTTCAATTTTATTCATCTAAAGTCATGATATCTCTACTTACAGACACAATACCTCTACTTACAGACAAGACAGCTACACTAACAGGATCTGTTCCTATCTGACGTAAGAATGTTATTTAAAATACTGAAAAGGACTTTAAACAATTTGGTGTCTGTGGAAACAAAAAGCAACCTGAGAACATTTTTCCTATTCCCAGTCCAACGCCTGCGCAGCAGCTTTCAAGTGGTTCTGCTGCTCTCCATACACACATCCAAATATCTGTGCTACATAAAAAAAAAAACCCTGAAGTAAAGGATAATGATGGCAACAAAAATTATTTAAAACCTGTCAGCTTAATTGAGCTACCTTTTCAATACATGACTTGAAGACTTACTTTCACTGGAATTTATAATGAATTGCACATATAGGTGAACATTTACATTAAGACTCAATTATTGTGCCAAAAAGTCATTGCAGGTAGATATTCCAAACTTATATTGAACAGAATCTACTTTAAAACTTTGAACATTAACAGCAATACATTCTAAAATTGAAAAAAAAAAGAGCATATACAGACCTTCCAGTAGTCAGATTGTAAACTGTAGTACCTCTGGTATGCAGATAATGCTGTAGGAAAGAAAAATGAATGTTCAATTTGTTTTGTTTCATTTTCTTTGAAGAAAAAGATAAAAATCCTTAAGAGTCAGAATACACAGCATTAAAATGATAAATGGTTTAATAAAAGTAACACTGCCATGGTAAGTACACTGTTGTGGGCAATGCATTCCTTAAGATTATAATTTTGTTTTATGAAATGTCAACCCAAAAGTATATTTATTATTAATCTTACAAATGTAAATCAAGCAATATTTTAAAGAAAACCTATAACAAAGAAATAATTTGAAATTTTGGGATTTTCATCCCGGACAAAGCTGTTGTAAGATTTAAAAATTTAATCATGTAGCTCATTTACCACGCTCCCTGATGCCCTGTAATTTCTGAAGAACTGGTGAGGAGGGACATGCAAAGAGAAATCAATTTCACATGGCCTTTCATTCTGAGAAACAAAAGCAAGCAGAAAAAATATAAAAGCTTACATTTTATTCCACAGCCACGGCCAAGACTAACCTGGAAATCAGTGCTAAGAACAGCTCTGCTCAATAGAATATTAGCTCTTCTTAGCAACCAATTTCTCCAATCACTACTCCTGCATCCCTCTTCCTCCCTAAAAATTCTGGTTGATTCATCTTGCCCTTGGGCTAAAAGGCAACCTCAGACTAGAACACAAAAAAGCTTTGCTTTTTTCTAAGAACACAGCACCAGAAACCATCAAAAATGAAGCATTTTAAGTAAGGATTCACTGCCATTAACACCAAGATTCTGATTTTTCAAGGGTTTGCTCCCTAAGATATAAGAATGGAAAATACACAATGTGTGGAAACCAAACAACAAAAGAAGGCAACCCCAGCTTTGAAAAACCATAAGCACTAAACAGATTAAGACACAAGAACAATGTGTACTTTAGGTGAAGCTTCATTTCCTGCAAGCACCATGGATAAATCAGGTCCATAAATGTTATCACCCTTCAATGCCTGCCTTGCATACTCATTTTAGTAACTTGACCAAAGTTCTTGTGCTTAAGTGAAATAAGAACATACACACAATGGTAAAGACACAGAACCTGTGCACTCCTCTATGGACACTCACAACCTTTATCTGTAAACAGACACATGCTGATCCATGCCCATGAGGTGCCCCTCTCCACCAAAATGCTTGTGAGGCCAATTTCTAATTTTGATGTTCTAAACTGTGGTTTATTTAGATGCCCAGATTAGAAAAATCAGCTTAGAAGAACACTCATTGACCACACATTATTAACATGCAATGTATTTAAAACAATGCAACTGAGACAAACAAAATCACTTAAAAATCTAAGCCCTTCACAATTTAAGAACACAATTCCTCCTCCAACACCCCCCTCCCCAAAAAAAAACTTGGTACAAACTGAAGAATATTACTTCAATCTAACAATATAAGTTGAAGAATATTAAAACTAAACATATTTCAGTCACATTCTGTAATTATGTTTTAAAGATTTTCACAGTAAGACGAAATAACATCCTACTCTCCCCGAAAGTCCTTCTAGATTCAACTTCTCCCAGATATCATTAATAAGTTTTCAATAAAAAAGAATAACTCTCTTCTGAACATGGTAATGACTTTGTTTTCCCCAACAGGAACATGCACACGGCACTATGAAACAGTTTTGTAATGCATCACATCACAAATAAAAGGAGTTTTTTTCCTTTTACTCAAGAAGTACCTACCCCACTTGTAAGGGTTAAAGTATATTTCAAATACTCAGCTCAACAGTACCATATTATGCAAGATTCAAGAAACTGAGAACTTCTTGTAAACTTTTTTTTTTTTTAAAAGCAACTACTGGAGTCAACTATACAGGGGATATGGATAAGAAGATGAAAAGAACATTAAATACAATGCCAAGGATTTATACTGGGAAAATAAATGGAAGAACATTTTCACTGTAGCTGTCAAAAATATAGGAAGTACTCATATGAGCATATCCATTAAAAAGCAGAGGTGGAATATGCTTACCCTACAGCAGTTAAGGCACTGCTAGTAAGTTTATAAGATGTCAACAGTATTTAAAAACTACATAAATAAACAGAATACCCTAAAGAGAAAGAATAGAAAAAAGAAAGCAAGTAGAAACTTGCCCTGAAAAATCCTAACACCTCCATTTAACATAGGAAAGTTATTACAGCAAGGAGTCTTCTGCTCCGTGACATTCTACCAGTTTTCTTTAAGAAAAAGGATGTTTGGCTGTGATTTTCTTTTCTAACTCTTCCATTCTTCAATAAAGTTCAGCAACTTCCCACAGGAACAGCTGAAGTGATCATTTAATGTGCCAAGCTCAGTTACAATTAAAAACAAGCACATGGGAAGCGTGGACTGCTGAAGTCTATTTATATTTACATGATAAGAAGATAAGGCCTCCACTCTGAGGAGCCACATTTCTCTTGCAGAGGAACAAAGAGGACACTTCAGTCATCCTCAGTGTCTGAAGTGCCCAGTCCTCCTGGTGGGTTCAGAAACACCCAGGGATCCAGCCTGTTCTAGGCTAACAGCATTTTCTTTCTATTTCTTGCAGATGAAATGCTGAAATTCTCAGAGCTCTTCTAAAAAAGGATGAATCATGGAAGGTTCCCTTAAGCCAGAGCTAAATGTCCCTGTCCTCCTCAGGAAAGTCAGACAACTAAAAAGTGTTACTATGCATAATTTCAGTATTATCAAGTGCTCAACTTAGAGTAAGTTACCTCTGAAATCTGATTTCAGCCCCTTTTACAACTACATTGAACACCTACATTAAATATCTGCTCCACCAGCACTCATGCTCTTCTGAAAAGGATTAAAGGAACAGAAAAACAGAAAAAAAAAGGATTCAAGAAAATGTTCTTTTTGACAGAACCCACATGAAATACTCCTAATCAAGAATAACCCTAAGAAGAATCTTGCATATGAGATGCTAGAAATCAAATTATGAAAGCAAGATTTTTGAAAAACTAAACCAATCTAGATATAAAGGAAAACATGAACCATAGATTTTGAACCCTATCATATTTCATATTCCCTGAATGAGTCACAAATAAGCAGATATTTATCCTAAATTTTATTGTGTAGAAATAAGTACCTAATCTAAAGCCTGTACTGTGGAACTACAAGCAACTTCTCCCTTAAATTAACTTTGTATCTACAGGAAATTAGTGCAAATCCCTCAAAATATAAACTTTATTCTAAAATAAGAAAAAAAGAGCAACTGGATTTGTAGAGCCACAAGAATTTTACACAAGTCCCTATCTGTAACAGAGGGTGTGCTTCATCAGTGTTACAATTTTAACTGTAGGATGATATTCCCTGGTTTATTAAAAAGCAAAAGACCCAGTTACTTGGATCATGCAGCACATTAGTAGTATTAAAAAAAAAAAACAAAACCAAAAAAACAAACCAAGAACAAACAAAAATGAACAGCAATATAAAAAAATCCTAACACCAAAGGCTGAAATATCATTTTGCACCCTTACTTTTCATCCACGACTGGTCATTCCAAAGTGAGACAATTTTTGTCACAAAAAGATTCTATCAACTACTGCCCCTCTTTCAACACAGGGTCAACTCTCATTTTTACAGATACAACTGAATTACCCCATTTCAGTTATTATGTCTGTCTTAAACATTATAAAATGAGTGCTTTGAAATCACTCTTAGGCACAGCAGGATTCTGCAGACAATCTTTTGATTAGGAACTTACTATTGAGCTTTTTCAATTTAAAACTTTGCCACTGAAATTCTTACATATATGGAATTGTATAAAGACAATAAAGGACTTTAAAACTTCTTTTTTCCCTGCATGTGAAACACACACGAGCATCCAGAAAATGCATGTCTGGACTCAAAGAACAGGACAGAGTGTCAACAGCAGGACAATGCCTCTTGCCTCACTCTCAACTACTTTTTGTAGTCAACCACAGAAAACTCTTAAAAGCACAGAACTGACAGACCACATTCAGACACCCAAAACAATACTTAACAATTACTACAAGAAGTGTTCAGTTACCTATTTCCCTCCTTCTGTCCTTTATTTAATTTCCTACTCTATCAGTTTATGCTCTTGCTATGAACACCTCTCTCCAAAACCTGGCCATGTGTATTATTTTCCTAACAGGTAATCCTTGTGATCACGTTCTGAAAACCCTGTGAGTGGCAGATACAGCACTTACCATCCTCCCCAGAGGAGGGGACATGTATACCCCAAAGCTATACATAGCTTTTCAAATCAATCACCATCAGCTACACTGCTTGATGAAAATAGAATGTTTACCTGGACTAGCTCTGAAAAGCAAAACACCACCTTTCTAAAAGAATTGCAACCACTGATCAGTGAGAATCCTCCTCAGCTCAGGCTTGCTCCAGAATGTCTGTAAACCTCAGGCACCTCATGCAGAGCTGATCCTCAATGAGTTCACACACTGAAGTCCACTGCCTTCCTCTTGGAGGTTTTTAGTCACCCAGAACTACCCACTTTGCAATATGTATGATTATGATATGAATATGTAATAATATGATTACTTTAACCCTGACAGACTTTCTCATGTGCCCTCTAAGAGTCTGCCTTCCTCTCCTGCTTTGACAGGACCAAGGGCCATGTCAGAAGCAGGACATGGGTAACACTTGTTCCTTATTCCCCTCGTTTAAGATTCCTCCTTATCACATAGAGACTAAAAAACAAAATTTAACTTACCACATACATGGTTTTGGGAATTTCTTTTCATCTACCTAATTTCATAGGATGTTGGCAAAACTTAGTTTCACTAGAAGACAATCTTTCTTCGTATCCAGAATCTACATACTTGACTTAAACAAACAAGGAAGGTGACAGTGGGGAGGAAAAATGTCTAGACTGAGTGACAACCACCCACTTGTCACCTTTAGCTCATTTCATCACAAACTGTGCAGCCACAGAGGACGGCTTTTATGATCTGCTCTAATAAACCTACTTTATGACACCTTAAAACTTAAGAGGCCTTCAAAGTGATACAAACATGGAGCAGTTTAAGTATTTTAGTGCTTGAGTAAGAAGAAAGTGAACTACATACTAACACCATCTAGTGGCACCTTGCAAGGCTAAATGTGACTAACACAAATTTTTGGCTTACTGAACTTAAAAACAGCAAGCTTTAATTTGATGACATACCCTGAAAAGAAAACTTTAATAGAAACTCAAGTTCCATATTGGTCTGTGTAAAGCAGTATGTGTTTTCTTAAACACAATTATTTTTAATTTAATTTTTAAACAAGCACTAATATTTCTAAGTGCTTATTTGATGTGAAAACTAATAGTAAAACAGAAAATCAGCTGAAGAACTGTAGAAGGGAAGCTTGGAAAGAGCACATTTCTTGACTTAAATTTGACTGCTTCCAGGAAAAAAAAAAAATTCTTCATTAAATATCTAAGAGATATATGGAATCTGCAGGAACAGCTTATATATAGTGCAGGTTTTACCCACCACGGTGTTTTAACCCAGCAAGATGAAAACTGCTCTGCCATAAAATTAAAGACATCAAAAGGTGAGAAAATTCCAAGGCTGAGCCAACAGAATTGACTTTGCTGGGAAAGCAATGGCTGGATGTCCAGGTTCAGAGAGTGGTGGGAAATGGAATTACACCCAGCTGGTCACCAGGTGCACTCTCCAGGGCTCAGAGTGGGGTCACTCCTGCTTGAGATCTTCATCAACAACCTGGATTGAGGGCTGAGGTTCAATCAGGCCAAGTTCCAGGTCCTGCACTTGGGTCACAACACCCCCCAGGCTGGGGGAAGATGGGCTGGAAAGTGACTGGAAAAGGAGTGGTGGTCACCAGCTGGATGAACATGAGCCAGAGGGCCAAGAAGGCCAATGGCAGCTGGCCTGTGTCACCAGTAGTGTGGCCAGCAGGACCAGGGCAGTGACTGTCCCTCTGCACTGGGCACTGGTAAGGCCACACCTCAAATCCTGTGTCCAGTTTGGTGCCCCTCTGGACAAGGACATTGAGGGGCTGGAGCATGTTCAGAGATGGACACTGGAGGAGCTGGGGAAGGGTCTGGAGCACAGACCTGATGAGGAGCAGCTGAGGGAGCTGGGGGTGTTTAGCTGGAAGAAAAGGCGCTCGGGGAACTCGTTGCCTTCTACAAACTACCTGGAAGGCAGCTGTAGTGGGGTGAGGTCAACTGCCTCTGCTTCCAAGCAACAAGCATTGACAGGACAAACAAAATGGCCTCAAGTTGCACCAGGAGAGATACAGACTGGATATTTTCTTTGTGACAGGACTGTCAGACTTTGGCACAGGCTGCCCAGGGAACTGGTTGGAGTCACCATGCCTGGAGGTATTTAAAGGACATGCAGATGTGTTGCAGGGGGACATGGTTCAGTGGTGGCCTTGGCAGTGCTGAGTTAATGGTTGGACTAGGTTATCCTAAAGGTCTTTTCCAACTTCCATGATTCTATGATTCTGTAATAACCCAAAAAAATGTGGAAGTGAGAACAGCAAAATGTCACTCAGGTCTTTTGTTTTAAGGCCTCAGGCAGATGCTGCTCTCTGTTTCCTCCAGAGATTTGTACTGAAAGTACCAAAGAGACAATCAAAGAAGCCTGAAGCATGTCTTCCTTTTAACACAGAATGAAGACTGACACACAAAAGCAATACAAGTATAGATTTAAGACAGAAAAATCATCAAATAGTCCTCTAAGAAATTTTATTAACAGCTCCACATCCTCATCTGGAAATGTAATGTAGCAGCAAAGTGGTGTGAAGCTCACTGTCCCATCAAGTATTAAATGTGAAAGATATACAAGAGTTTGACAAGAAGTTTACAGTTACAGAAATCCTTGAGATCTTGAACTCTGTTTTAAGACTCTGAAAGTCTTAAAATACTGAGAACCAGTGAAGAAATCCAGTGGATTCTCATCAAGCTCAAAAATCCTTCCAAGAGTGTATTACACAAAAAGGTTTTCTAACAATTAAGTGTTTATTCAGAACACTGTCCAAAATGAAAATTTTCAGATAACCAGTTAAAAACATGGCCCTGGTATACTTTATAATAAAACTGTCAGTTGCTAACCTCTGCTCCACATACATACAACTTACAAAGAATATTTTAATGTTCTAAGCTTCCTTTTTTTCCTACAGAAATTTCATATAATGCTTTAAATGAAATTAACCCACCCAAAATTTATCTCATCTTCAGGATTCTGTTAACAGCTCTAAATAGAAGCAAGTCAAATTCTACCAGTTAGTACCAGTAACAAACAATAAAATAAAACCCCTTAAACCTAAATATCACACTTCTTTGAAACAGTCATCTCTTCCTTGACTCATTCAGGCTATTTAACACATTCTAGTTCTTCAGGACTCATCAGTAAGACAAGACAGCCCAGCAGGAATCAGCACAATCCTGTCCATGCTGTGAAGTTTTCCCTTCTATTTTATAAAATTACCGCTACTACCCTGCACCTCAGAGCACAGCACATCAAAATGCTTCCCAGTAACAATACTTCCTTTCAAATTCCTGAAAGACCTTAACCACCAGAGAGAAATTCCCTACAGAGCTGGAATTGTTAGTACAAAGGAAAACATATACATTGTTGAATATGGGGGTTTCTCACAACCAAACAACTTTACAAAAGAACAATCAGAAAGTGTTTAAATTTTGGGTTTAGGTTGCATCACAATGAAAGAGCTGCTGCTCAATTAACATTCTGGGTGGGGTTTTTTTTAGTATGGTTTTAAATTTTAGATTAATGATTACTAAAAAAATGCCCCTGAACTAATGAACACTATCTTATAAATGAATTAAAATGTTTTTATACTAGTATTTTTGACAAAGCAGTCACCATCTATAATCAAAATAAATACTGCTAAAACCGTTCTGACATAAAACATTTAAAAATGAGACTACCACTTGAGTACAATAAGAATTATTTCAGTACAGCATTTATTGTGTTTTAGTAACTGTGGCACAAATAAATTCATGTTTTTCTCAAATCATTCATTCATTAACTGCATTTTCTACTTCCAGGAATTTTGCTTAGAGAACAGCAATTCAAGGAGGCATAATTCAAATGATTAAAGCACATCGATTTTTGTGCCACTGTGAGCTGTCCTCCAAGTCACAGACTGAACACGGTCAATGCATGCGACCCTTCTGCAAAATAAAGATCCCCAAGGAAAACACAGATGATGTCAATCCACGAGCTCATTAAACAGCAGTCAATTAGAACTCAAGTCAGCTAGAACCCAAACCTTAAAACATCACTATCTGCACTCCTTACTGCTTATGGAAACCAGCTATGAAATGAAAAATAAACTCCAACTATCGGTGGAACATGCATTTCTTTGAAGACCAGAGCACAATCATTTGGTAAAAGGCCCATCTATCCCAAGAAATCCAGTAGCAAACAGTTCACAGGTTCACACCACGAGTCCTAACTGGATTCAGAACACTCCCAGCACCCACAGGCTTCCATGACAACCCATCCACCTTCTCCAGCAAAACCCCAAGGCTGAGGTTTCACATTCTGGGGCAACTGCGTGGCATTTTTGTGCGGGGTTATTTTTCAGTTGGATCAGTTCCCCACACAGCTGCAGGCTCAGCTGTGCCAGCACAAAGACAGCAACTCGCAGACACGAGGGTGCCACTCAGGGCATGCCCAGGCAACAAAAGGTTGGGAACCTCCAAAACAATCCAACAGCTGGGCAATAGCTGCCTTGTCAAAAAAGAAAGGAGGAAGAATCAGATTAAAGAAAATTCTACGGAGGAAAGGAAATCGTTTTCACCAGGAGTCGTCAATGTTCCCATTTTAGGAAATCCCAAAGCCAAATTCTGATCAGTCATGATCAATACAATGAAAGCTGAGCACAGAAACCGCTCTGAACATGCAGGCAAAGCTGAAACCAATCCATCTGCAATCTTGGTGATAAGTGTCTGAATACAAGTCAGCGTCTCACTGGATTCAAAGTCTGCAAAAAGGCTGATCCCTTGTGTAGGACCTTCTCCTAACAGCAGCAGAGTGCTGATACCACAGCAACTCCATTCCATGGCTGCAGAGAAAACCCTTTAGCTATCAACAGCAATTCAAACTTACTGCATTTTGGAAAACTGCAACCTGCAGAGCAGCTTCAGATCTTTTAAAGGCCAGCAGTGGCACTGATACTCTGGTCTAAGCTCAGGTATAATACTGAGAAGAAAGAACCTCATCCAGTAATTTTTGATGTGAACTCAAAACTTTTCTTAGAGACAAGTACATCTTTTTAAGGAAGAAAAATAAAAGCATATTATTTTGGAATTCAGAGGCTACAAGTGACAGAAAACATACTGTACTTTGAGGGAACTTAAAATATTTAACACCTTTCATTAAAAAAATTAAGTTAAATAGACTTCAGTATCAAACATCAGCTGACTGCATATTGAAAGGCAGCCTGCCCCTCACTGATACCCTTGAGCACATGCAGCAAGGGCAGGACTAGCACCAATAATGTGAGTTTCAATGATGCAACCAGCCATGACTTTTTCTCAACATCCCTCTTATGGTGCATAAGTCCTAATTCTTAGAAGGAAATGACCTACAGTCTCAGTACATTCAGAAGAAGGTATTAGCTACATCAAAACATTAAAAACATGCAACAAAATGCACCCAGCTGCATGATCCTTCACTGCCAATGTGTTTGTGAAAAAATGAGGCAGATCTAAAGAGAAGAAACTACCAACATGAAACCCAGATCTGTCATCCCAGCATTGCTTCATCTTGACCACTGATCCCAGTTCTACAGTCAGCTCACAATTTGTTCTGCTCTGCACAAACATCATAGCAACCATTTTTAAACAAAGAACACTACCATTTCTGCCTTTATAAAAAACATTTCATACATTATATAGAAAGGTGCACACATTTATTGAAGATATTTAATTAAGTAACAGGCTTTTAAGGGAAAAACACTGTGGAGTATATATATATGCTTATATACTTATATATGCTACTGTCTTGTGATATTTTATTATATCCAATTTATTGAACACACTTCTCCATAACTTTGACTAAATTCAGACTACACAGATTTATAGTTCTGAAGACCATGTTCCTTCAGCATTTTTCACTTCTGGAACTTCAGGACTTAAAATCTGGGTAAAATATACATTAGTGACATTTTGATCAAAACATTCTGACCTCTCTTTACTTTTCTGTTCTAAATCATATAAAATTTAACCATAATTCAATTAGAATGTATGATAACTAAAGTAACAATTTGTATCATGTAATGAAATTTATTTTTACTTTATAATAGAACACAAACATTCTACTTCTTTCAAACAGCAGTAGTAAATTAGTTATAGAACACCTATGACTTTCTGCATTGAGGGTAACAGTTTTACAGTCTTTGGTACTAGAGTTCAAAAACTGTAGTGAACAGGAACATCTGTCCCTCATGTAACAAAAAAAAAAAACCTTTAACTTCCCTTTTTACATCAATTAAAATTCCTCCAGTGTTTTCAACTACTACTATACTTCTTTGAAAATACAAATACATGTTTTAATACTCCATAACCAACAAGTTTTTAGTCTTCTTGAGGCTTTTTTTACAATTGAAATGTGACTTTAAATAGGCATCTAAGAAAGTATTAAGCACTTTAATTCAGATTTTTAATGGCTTAATGTTTCTTCTCACATTGTTGTGCTAATGCTCTTTTACACTTCTGGAGAACTGATATTTCCAACCATCAATTGGATTTTTTATGCTTGTTTTTAAAACCATAAGAGAGTTACAAAGCAGATGCCCCATCAGTAAACCCTGCCTCAGATCCACAGCAACACCTGGTCCTGTCTCTTAACTTTATCAACTCAAAAGCAGAGGTAATACAGGTCAGTCCATAATCCTGGGCTGTTTTTGCTAAGTAAAATATGGCCAGAAGGTCACACTGCACTCACACCTAACTTTATTAGGCTAATGAGAAAGATAAATTCTTTTGCAGAGGGAGTGGCAGAATTTTCTTAAAACAAAACAAAAGCATGGGATCAGACTATTCTTCACTAAATTTTACAGACAGCATGCTGCCATGTTCCCTGCAGGTCTTCCCATGCCTCTGGATTTGAAAACACCATTGGTACATCCCACTCACTGGATGGGATGTGGGATAATTCAGATGCCTCCATCACCCAAACCCTTGTGAATTTACAGACTGACTTTAGATACCTGCAAATTCCTCCTGAGCAGCATCAAATGTACACATTTCTCACTTTAGAAATGAAGGTCCCAGGAAGCCAAACTGACACTGTTTAATGTCAGACAGAGAACCAGTGGACCCCACAGACACACTGCTATCAAACAGCCCACAGCCAGCCTGAGTCACCAAGCACTGCTTCTAAACTACTCTCACTTATAACTCATCTCCCTGTTTCTGCATCCCAAGGAAACTCTAAACCAGTATCTTTGTGTATCTGGAAAAAGGCACGGGAGGTGGGAGTACACATTTTCAGGGTGGGGGTGTTGTTTGTTTCCCTACACAAACAGATCTGCATTCATGTTAAAATTAAAAAGCAACAATAATGAAAAAAGACATCCAATGGAAAAAAATGTAAATATTCTGACCTGTTCTACCCAGCTCTCACTAACACCCCACAATCATTGAAAGGCAGGCAGCCATCAGACACTGGGCCTGCCAGCCAACTTCAAATTCATACCTGAATCAGGAGTGTTTTGGTTGGGTTTTTGTTTAAAAAAAAAAAAAATAATAAAGTTGTTTTTGTGAAGATATCACCAGTCTTAATTCTTTTATGGGCTCTGAAATACAGTACAAACCAAGGAAACAGTGACTTAGCCCAATGTTTTAATTCTGTTGTGCCACCTACACTGAAGAACAATTCCCCAAAGACATTTATCAGAAGAACTAAAAATTCTTACCTTTTGGATAATCTTCCAACAAGAGGTTGAAGTGACCTAACTGACAAAAGAAATCAGACTCGACCTTTCCTTCAGCTTTCAAAATTAGCGATTCATAGCAGCGAACAGCCTGGGAAAAAGAAATACAAAGTTTTCAAAATTCTGTATTTTACTAAAGCAAATAATACATTTTCCGAGAAATAATGAAGTTTTTTATTAGCTTGAAAGACTAGGACTACAAACACTCTCACTATGGAGTCAGCATCATTTTTCAAAGAAGAAATGTAATATTAAAGACAGAACAGATTTGGAAGCTCACTGATTCTAATGCAAATTGACAACTAATGAACAACAAAATTTTCTGTTTTTTCTACAGACATTCGGTCTCCCCAACACAAAACAAACCTCTAAGTTACATGACAATTTTTAATTTTAAAATCAATGAAACACGAAAGGATTGATTTCATTCTTTCCAATCCACAAGAAAGATAACTGATTTTATTCTCATTGTGTTACTTTTTTCCCTAAAGAAATCACTTCCCATTAAACAGTTATTTCACTCATTTTTGTGAACCAAAGAACACACTACCTCAACATGTTCCCTTATGCAATTTGTATATCTTCATATGTGTTTCCCAAGATCCCATTCCTTTCACATCTAGCATGTCGTAAAATAATTTATTTCCTTCTACTGTACACTAAGAAAAGCTGAAGTCAGAAATGTAAATACCATCAGAAATTAATTTCAGTTTGAGAAAACTTGCCCCAGAAGTTTTTAAGAGACATACAGAAACAAAGAATGTTCTGTGCTATGAGGACACATTTTTAACAACTGATCTGACACCTTCTATTCACCATAACTGCCATGATCCTTAACCCATTACATCCTTAGCTCATGACCCCATTTACCTCCTGACCCTGTTTACACTTTGGGAATGAGTAAGTAAATAAATAAATAAAATCACTTTCCCAACTTTTTGAACTTACTAGTCATTGAATTGAAGCAGTTGAACAAACTTATATGAGAGGGAAGGTCCTTGCACCAGCACAGTTCTCAAAAGCCAGAGAGACTTCCAGCAAATTCTAATTCCAGCTGGTTAATCTACGACTTTCACCTATTTATGGTGTATGTTTCAAATTTGGTTCCCATTATGAATGTCTTGATTTTATTACATGACAGTAATCAAAGACCAGGGGGCCCTTCCAGCTCAGCATGTTCTGTGATTCTGTGAAACAAGGAGCTTTTTTAAGAGATTTTATTGACATTCAAAAGGGGGGAGATCAAGCTGAATATTTACATCAGCAGCCTTGCCCATGTTTTTAATTTACTTTAAGTACACTTTTATTAATCGTTGAAATGAGAAATGGAAAAAAAAAAAAAAAAAAAAAAAAAAAAAAAAGAAAAAAAAACAACAACAAAAAAAAAAAAACCACCTGAGGAAATGTTAGGAAATAGTTAAAACACATCTGTGGAGAACCCAATTACTGATTTAATCTATTCTGAGCAGGTCACAGTTTGCATCCCCAGACTGAGATGCATCACATCCTTTCACCTACTTCCAAGTCCAGAAGAGCCTTATTTTATGGCTGTTTTCAGAGGCAAAGTTCCGATGCTGCTACAGAACTTAAGGTGCACATGTGGTATTTAAATGATTTAATAAAGCATTAAATATGTCTACATAAACTTAAAAGTACATCTTTCAAACTGCAGCTATTTGGCCATGTTCTGAAGACACCAAATTTAGACAAGTATTTGCAAGCTTTGCCCTAGCAAAGTGCAGTGGAAGGACTGCAATTCTTTTCACTACGGATCAAAGCTACTACTCCTTTAAATTTCATTCCCAACACTATGAACACCTCTTGCAGTCAGTCAATTCTCCATCTAATGAATATCATCCCTAAAATCAGAAGCAAAGCACACAAGTCTGAAGTAGATTTCTTAGGATCACTATTTGTGCATGCACTGACTGTTAACATCAGCAAATATCTTAGTGCAGAACCTTTTTTTTGGCACCATGCTTCTTTTCTCCACTTTTTGGTCTCATCTCTTGATTTGTATAAATCTTAACATTTTTGATGGTGCCCCTAATGTTACTGTTACACATTGATTTGTAGATATTGCAAATCATCAGAAAAAAGGAAGCCTATCTGCTGCAGCTGCTGAAGAAAACAGTCATATTTTGATATTTTCTTAAATTGGTATTTTGTCTTTTGCAATTCAGAGCATACAGAAACTGCAACCACAACAGGTATCCTACAATAAATAGTAGAGAGGAAACTAGGGTAGTTTATTTCCCGAATTAGGCTACAGGTGTTTAAGGAGAACTTGACTTTATGAACAAATATAACAGGATTTTTCTGTACAGATGTTCAGGGAAATTATAAATCACATGTACTTTAAAGTTTAAGTGTTTGGGGATCCTCAATGTTCCCACAGCCCCTTTTAAAGTAAATCCTTATTAAAAGACATCACACATATCTGAAGCATTGTCTGTAGCTGGGATGTAAAACCTGTGCCCAAGCCTTTCACACAGCCAGAGCAATTCCCAACAAGGCAGATTTTCCCTTTATGTTAGAACACAAAATGCAGATACTGCTAAGCCATCTCACTGATGCCAGCACAAGGCAAGGCTTAAGATACCAGAACTTCCCCTTTCAGCCACAGTTAACTGTAAATTATCTGTTCCTGTAAGAGCAATTCAATTACACCATTAAAGCAAACCCTCTCCGCTGACCTCTAACCAGTTTGCAACACAATCAGCAACACACTCATATTTATGCAAACTTAACTTGGAAAGGCTGTTTTAAATTCATTTTTTCAATTCTTCCAGCCCATTCTAACAAAATGAAACAGAAACTAAAAGCAAGCATTAGTTCCTTGGTGGGAACATCACATCAGCCCCTGGCTCAGCAGGTTGGTCACCTTGTGGCTCTTGCTATTCCCAGTAGTCAGGGCAGAGCCACCAGGCAAAGACTTGCCCAACTTTGGTTGTGGTCAAGAAACTTTCTCCCCCCCCAGACCCATCCACAAAGATCTTTAGAAAGTAACAAGTATTTTTCTGCCCAGGTAAGAATTTGTCTCTGTTGAATGAATGGATATAAAAGGGAGGTCACAACTACACCTATCTGTATATGTTTTCTTTGAAGGAAAAATCAAAAGATCTCATTTTAGTGGTTCTATAACTGCAAAGGCCACCTATGGCACACCACTTGTGCAACACATTTAAATTATCCTGAGACACTAAGAATTCTAAGGAAGTTAAAAACCCCTGAGGTTTTTAAGCATTGTTATTTCTCCACACTGTATGGATCTCTAAGTGCATTCAATGGAGTCAGCCTTGAGAATTGCCAGTATTGACAAATTAACAAGAAAGAGAAAGACCCTGAAATGAAAAGGAAGATTGCTACACAACATCATACACTTCCTTCCCTTTGTTCAAGGCTACGAGAAGATAAAAGGGAAACCTGAAAAATTTAGGAACTTGGCAAAATAATCACCCACAGCTGCTTCACAGTGCGGCAACCAGAGCAGAAGCAGGAAACCAAGGCAGGAATGGCTGCAGGAAAAGAAACTGGCTTATATAACACTAAAAAAGTAATATCCATGTTGTTTGCCACCTTCAACCGAAGTAATGCACTACTGTCACACAAATTCCCTTTCATTACATCACAGTTCATGTCTGGGGGCGTTCTGATTGCACAGATTCAGCTGGCAATTCTTAGGACACCTTTAAATACAGTACAGTAAAGAAGGCTTAGTGTATTCACCAACTCACAAAAAGTGAGCAAAATCTGTTCACAAAAGGAAGAAATAATTCTAGATTCACCTTTAAAGTGTACTACCAGACCCCTGTGTACTCCCTACTTATCATTCCAATGGATAAGGAACTAGATTATTTTTCCCCTTTGTTTTAAGACCATTCCTTCCCCACATTCACAAAAAAAAAAAACAACCAAACAAAACCAACCCCATAAACTAAATGCCAATTTTGGTCATTATTAATATGATGTCATTTTATGAAGGAAGATCCCTAGAGTCAAGAATATACCATAACAAAATAAATAAATATACCCAACCCACACAAATCTAACTGATAAATCCAACAGACGAAACCAGAATTCTAAATATTGTATACACAAGTCACTGACACATTACAGCTCTGCTTTACAAATAAAAAGGACAATGTTATTTCTACTTCAATTAATATGAAGAAAAAAACTTTACCACAATCATTGGTTGCAATTGCTTGTATTTTACAGCACAAATTCAAGCTACTGTTAAAAACTGTACTAAAAAAAAGGAAAAAAAAAATCAATACCGCTTGTTCAGATTGTTTCTGAAGAAGATAATGTGATGTTATCCTTTCTGAATCACAACCAGCATTGACTGACCAAAATGAAACTAAGCAGGGCTAAACAGCCAAAGGTGACAAAATATTAACTATTAATTCTTTAATATATTAATGATATGAAAATGGAGGAGTACACCGAGTCAGCAATTTTTACTTAAAATATATTAAAAAAAACCCTGGCAACTACAGGGAAGCAGACAGCCAGCAATCTGAATTGTTAACATGGCAACAACCAGGCAGTAACATACAGTGAAAGAAATTATTTGAATTTTACTGGGTAATAAATTAACTGCTCAAGAAAAACACAGCACTTCAATGCAGACAACATAAGTGTAAAATCACAAATTCAAAGCTTCAAGAAGTTCCTAAAACCTTCAATTTCACAACATAAAACACTATTGTCTATGTAGATAAGCTGGGGGAGGGTGACAAAACTGAACAGTTGCTGCTTCTTTTTCTTGTGCCTCCAGTGACCCGACTGGATGGGCTTTGTGAGCAGGTAATGAGAACAGAGATTCCACATGGAAATTGGAGAGGGAGACATCAGCAGACTCTTGATAAACAAAATACAGGCTATAGGAATGGTTAGAAACAGAATGTTAATTAGCTGGTTTTTTATCCTTCTGGAAAATAAAGTAACCACGTGGAGTATTGGCCACTGAGGTGACAATCACACATCTACCAATGGTCAGCCCGAGGGACACCTACAGACCAGGAGGGCACATTGTGTTTGTGTTTGTGTGTGTGTCTGTGTGTCTGTGTCTGCCTGTGTGTCTGTGTCTTGGGCTCCTTCTCCCTCCCTTAGTGCCGCTGAGGAAGCTCTGAAAGGTTTATTTTCCCATCCCTTCCTCCTTGCCACAATTCACCTAAACACACAAACAATTTGCTAACAACAATGACAAAAATTTGCTACCACCCAGAGAACCTCCTGGTGAAGTTCCAGCTCCTGCTCTGCAGCACTGGGGGTGTGAACTTTTTGCTTCAGCTAAGTAAAGAGAAAAAAAGACAAGCCTGAATTCCTCAGAAGTTAAAACTATTCTTCCCCCATCAATGACTGGCTGAATACACATCACCTTCTAGGCTGTGGATGATTTACAAGAACATCTCATTTACTTCTGCAGAGAAAAGCACACCATTCTTATTTGACAGAAGATAACCTAGATTAATGCAGCAGATCCTCCACTGAAGGCTCTCATATTATGTACTGGCACAATATCCTTACCTTCCTTTACTTTCTTATTCAATAGCAATTCCCACTATAGCTTTCAAAGCTTCTTTATATGCTCTGTCTTTGCAACACTCATATTCTGTTATAAAATTTCTCTCTCAATTTCACACATTTACTCTCCTTGTATTTCATGTATGGCCTATGCTATTTCAAATTCCTCAGTAAGAGTGCTGAAAGTACAGCTTGCTAGACCAAAATATGCTCAGACTCCAAAACATTTGAGCCTCAAGAAGCAAAAACATGAACTGGCCTCTTCAGTAACTTTGTTCTCACAAAATTTCTATGGCATATTGGAATGTTGTGAGCTTATTCTAGTCTGCTAGTAACACTTAGGATCAAAGTCTTCATCATTTCAGGGACAGTCAGTATAGAACAACAGAAACTGAGCCTCCTCAAACATTGCTCAAGAAATCTATCATCAATTTTGGCTAATTTGTTTTCTTATGACTAATGCTTCATGAAACAGGATACAATAATAAACAGTGTAGGCAATAAAAAAAGGCAGCTGCACACATGAGCCACATGCACAGCCTGATGGTCACAATTTAGATGAATTTTCTTTAAAAGCCAGTACTGTAGCCTAAGACTTTTGTGCTTCCAGATTTTACTGAAGATGTAACCAATATTTTTTGTTTAGATGATGTCTATGGTAGAAGAGAGATGACAGTAAGCAGCAGAAGGTCAAGGTTGCTACGTTTACAAGGGAAAATTAACATGAACTCAATTATTGTTGAAAACTGAGGGATATTGCTTCATAAAAAGCACAGAATACAAAACAGAATACTTGCAAATCAATGATTAAATGGAGAAAAGTGACATTTTAGTGGAGAGTAAAAAATCCAACTTGCCTCCCCTGAATACAGAATATCTGCAAGACATTCTTGACAAGTGTTTTCTGTCAGACAGATGCAAACTCAATAGTTTACATATTAAAAATAGTTTACATACATAAAATACAGGAAGCTTAGTCCTTTGCAGCTGACAGTGTCCATAACAAACTGGATTTTATGAAAAATTTGTTGACTGGAGCTTATGTGGTGAATCACTCTGCACTAATTCTGAGTCCACCTGGAGGATGCAATCCTCTCATTATTTCTTTTAAATACAGTTAAATGAATTTACAAATATCAATGTCTATGTACATACACACACACCTACATAATTTCTGGAAATTCTAAATTATTAGCAAACAGAATCATCTCTATTCTGTCCCTGAAAATATTTCATAATCAGGTGACTCAGGAGATTATGGCAAATTTTATATGGAATTTCATAATTCAAAATCCTTCACAGGTAATCTTTACCAAAAAACACAAACAAACAAACACAAGCAACTTTCTGTTTTTTGCAAGTGGTGGTAGATTTTTTATAGGCAATTGGAACATTGTTTTTATCTGAGACTACAGGAACATCTTTCTGGCTATTTTTACCTCAGCAAGTCTATTTCAAGTAGAATTGCAGCACCTTAATTTAGCAATTGTTCAAGCTCATGAATAGTTCACCACACACTAAAATTTAAGACCACTGAATCTGATCTATACCAACACAGAACATCACAAATGAGGTGTGGCATGTCATACTTCAGAACACTTAGATAGCTAACACTGATAGAAAAGCTTATCATTTTCTTAATATGTTAAACCAGTTTTATCTAAGGAGTCGGCAGAGTCTCATACAGATTTTAAGTAAGATATGACACAACAAATAAATAGCTGGTTTTGTTTTCATTGGGTAAATTATTTTGGAAATATAATTAAAATCAACACAGAAAAATACAACCAAACACAGAAACCCATCCACACACACACAAAAAAAAAGCCAGAATCTGCATTAATAGCTGCCTGCTTTACCTAAGGAAAAAAGGATCAGAATAACTTATTTATGCAAATATCTCTGGATCTGGACACAAGTCCTTGGAAATGTAACACTGACTATCAGGCACCAAGCATAAGAATGACAATGAAACAAAGAATAAAGAACTTGAAAGAAAGAGGTATTAAATAGAGAACAATGTACATACATATGCACAAGACAATGTCTACCAAGACTGACACAACAAATATATATTTGTGAAAATACCTCGTTTCAGACTAAACAGAAGGATTTTTCTGTGTTGTCTGAATACAAGGCAACACAAAAAAAAACAACTATCAAAAGGCAACTATCAAAAAATATTTAAAAGCTACCAGAATTTGCTCTGCTGTGCTAAACCTGCCCAGTCTAAACTTCAGTCCCAAAAGGGTTCAAGCACTAGAGGTGGCCTGGTACTCAGAAATAATATTTCTGGTACCTTAGTCTGAAAATACAAGGAAAAGATGATTTATTTTAGAAGAATGGAAGTGAAAATGGGTCAGGAGCTGTTTCATAAAGAAAGTGTAAAAACTAATGCTAATAGGGTGGGAAGTGTGGAATTTTCAGCACCACAGGAGATACAGAATTGGTAAAAGCACATTAAGACACAAAGGATAAAAAAAAATCGAAAAGGAATGAGCCTGGTTTTAAATACTGAAATATCACTGTTTCAAGGAGTCTCACAATGCTGGTATTTTTAAAGTTACCACACCCAGTGCAGCAGAAGAATCCACCCCAATGATTTTCCATCACATCACTGAAATCTCCCATATAGGTACAATCCACATATCATGTTCCTTTTTCCACAGCCATTCATATTTTCTCCTCTGTGGCTGCTTAATTATGCTTACACAATTATGCTCACATATAAAAATGAGCAACACTGGAACATAACCAAATGTGCATGAAAACCAGCCTGCACAGAAAATGTTTTGTAGGAGAACTTTATGCGCAGAAAACACCTTGAAAAGCACCACAATAATTCCCATCAAGAGCTGTAACCCTCGTGTGCTAATGCCAGCAAACACCCAGCCTTATGCCTCACCTTTTCCCCCCTCATGTGGCAATCTGAACAAAAAGAAATTGCAATGAGGAAATAAGAGGAAGACAATCCTCTGGATACAGTCCACAGCTAATGAGCAGTACCACTTCTGAATGGTAGAGCTGGTGAACCTTATTCCAGGAAAGAAAAAATGTCTTATTTCTGCTATGTGACAGTAACAGGTAGAAAAAGTATATTCATAGAGATTTCAGATTTTACATTTATGCATTACAAAGCCCAAGTCCAAATTATTTTAGCTACTAGTATGCATTTTCATTATAATGTGTACTAAACACCAACTAAAATGACAATACACCCAAAACATTGCTTGGGAACTGGCCAGCAGAATCTTCTGGTAAGTAAAACCTGATAGTGAATTGTCACAGGCAAAACATCCTAAAGACTTCTGCAGCTGCAGGGTGAACAGCTGGGCAGGTTGTCACCACAGACTGTTTTCATTAACATTTCCCTGGAGCTGGATGTAAGATCTCATTCTTGAATAATGTTTCCCAAGCCCTATCAAATTTGACATCCAATATACAGATGAACATTAAAAATTACCAAGTGGGAAAACATTTATGTACGAAGCTTAATGGCAATTCTCCATCTATCCTGTATGAATTTTCAGGGACACTACTGAACTAGAAAACAGAGACCTCAAAGGATGAAGTTCCTGGCAAGTACTGCAGGTCAGAAACCAATTCCATTATAGGAGGGAAACGGGATACACAAAAAATTCACAAGAAACTCCATCACATTAAAACTATCTACTAAGGACTAAGATCTAGAAAGATGAAGATTCAAGGTTCACTTTATTTAAAACAAAGATTTAAATTTGAGTTGTCCATACTCATCCCAAGTGCCATAGGTATCAGATTCCAGAGTCAACCTCATTTTTAAGCCAAAAGTGACCATGATGATTCTCTGCAGGACAGAGGCAGAATGACAGACACTAAGCTTCCACCTACACACAGAGAACTCTGTTCCAGCCATCCTTTCCCCATCCACAGCTACAGCACGACCTTGGATAGAAAAGGAGGATTTTGTGATTAAAAACAAACAGCTGGATAAAGAAAAATGCAATCCATTAGAGGTGGGTACTGACTGAGGTGTCTGGGCACACCACCATCTGTCTTGGCAGAACACTACAAACACAGCACTTAAACACAGACTCAATAATGAGTTCTCAGTCTGATCATGACCATGATGTTCCTTCCAACAGAAGGATCTGCAAGGTATCTTTTATACAATGCCCAACTGGAAAAACATCCCTTTCTGTTGGGCCTACCTTTCACTCATCACATACCCTGACCCACAGAATTTTGTGAGTTTCTTGAAAAACTGCCTTTAAAATGAGTCACTACCCTTTAATAAAAGCAATATACATCCTGAACATACTCATTTCTAAAGATCAATCTTGTGTACTTCTCCTAATTAGAAGTTTACACACAATTCACAAACCTTACACTCTTCATTACATGTACCAAGCCCAAACAGAAAATAGCTAATGGCCATTTGTCTCTTAAAAATGTCTATTTGTAGACTAAAAAACTGCACAATGTGGATTCCACTGTATCAAACCCAAATTTTTAACCCAGCATTCACGTTGTGTTGCACCCACACCACCATCTCTAAGCACTAACACTGCTCGTCTCTCAGAGCCAAGGAGAAAATCCAAACATTTTTAAAACAACAATCAAACTATTAAAAAGCATGTTATAAATCTGCTGAGGTGTGAAATCCATGGCCAGAAATTTGAAATGGGGCAGAGTACCCCAAAATAGCTGTGAGGATCAGCACTGAACATCAGGAAGTTCCATTAGCACCATTCATAAACCAGATGTGAATGTGGTTCATGCACCAAACACCACTGAAGAGTTCCTTATAATACATTACTGTAATGGTCGCATTTAAAATGAAATAATGCTAGAAATAACTGAATTCTAGATATCAGACATTTGTTGAGAAGGTTTTCTTTTGATGAACATGCCATATTCCACACGACTCACTCCACAGAAGGTGTTTTCCTGAATTCTCTCTTCAGCTAAAGCTGTCATGACTTGAGCCTTTAGATGAACGATCAATTCTGATATTATTTACAGTGGCAGGCAACAATTTCAATTACATATTAATGTCAAACCTTAGAATGAACCTCAGCAGTTTTACAGGCAATAGAGTTTCCAAAATGCAACTAACTTGATACTGCAAAAAATGCACCAAAATTGTGACCCAAAGCCATAAAGTCACTAAGAAGTTTCCATTAAAAGGACAGTTCCTTAACACTAAAATGTTGACTGTCTACCTTTTTAAGGTTCTGGATGAACAGGACACACCCTTGTCTCCCATTTCACTGTCACTAATGTCATCTATCTTTGTTTACAGGATAAATTCACCTTCAAAGCACTCAATGGCCTGATCATAGATCTCTGAATTGACAGAATACACCAGTGTGTCAACCACAGCTAATAAGAATTCTTCACAATTCAGGAAATGCTCATTTCCACAGAAGACTGGATTTTTTCAAGTACTGGTCCCAAAGAGTTGAATTCATCATTATTAGAAAATATACGTGGAAAGGTGCACACACATTTCATTCACCTTCCTTAATATACATAAACACTCCACTATACACTGAAATATCTCTGCCAAAACATTGTGTCACCATGAACAAGCAATTCCCCTAGAGAGGAAACAAGGAAAACAGCAGAGCAACCCAAAAATCTCTGAATGAAGAACAGAAGAGTCAGACACTGAATTAAGTTTTTAACTGTATGCTGGGCACAACCAGAGGCTTGGTAAATAAAAGCTCAGACAAAATAAAGCAGTGAGAGGGAACACCAAATATGAGACTTTTGTCACAGGGGAATGCCAGAGAAGGAAAGCAGATCACAATTTACTCAAGGCCTGAAGGACAACACCTTCTCCACTGTTACCATTTCATCCCTACTCCAGCAAGTTACACAACAGCTTCCCATCATCACCCACCCAACAGAAAGCATCTCCACATAATAATCACTTCCATCATGCCAGTCACTAAGAGAAAAAGTCATTATCCCTCTGCAGGGAATGTCTGGGGAGGATGAAAAAATACAAAGGTGAGAACGTTTAAGAACAGTTGGAAATGTACCAAATTGAAATTAAAGACATTTTCAAAAAATCATAAAAGGAGAAGGGTAGCAGGCAAGTCAGTCCCAAATGTCAATCTTTTTAAGCCCTTTATTTTAAAGTGTCAACTGTAGTACAAAAGGCTCTTTTTTCATTGCTTTCTGCAGTAACAGATTTTCTTACATCCAAAAAAAGCAAACCTCATCATTCTGGACCACCTGTGGCCTGTCCTGTGAAAGCAACAGCAGGTGGGTAACCTTTATGCTTAAGCTTGGAAACATAAATAACACTTGCACATGCAGAAGAGAATACTGACGTTGTCTTTAGGCCACAGATGGAGAACTGGCATCTCCTGAGGTGCACGTGGCTCACAGGGAAAAAAACCTCCTGACTGGCAAGGCCTGAGCTGCTGTCCAATGCATGGAAAGCACTCCATGAACTCCGGTATGCTGAAAATATATTTCAAACTTCTTTTGCTGTGAGACAACTTGAAAAACTCCAAGTCTTTGTGGAACATCAGTACAAAGTCTGAAGCTCATGCTGATTTTATTTCCACACGTTCCCAGGGGATGTGGCTGCTCATGCCATGCCAGTCCCTGTCACACACAGGCAGACACAAAGGAGAACAACCTCAACTTCATCCTCCTTTCTGCCATAACTGCACAACGTGCAGCAGGAATAAAATTTGTCAAAACTCGTTCTTCCTGTGCAGCAATGGCAGGAGATTTGAGACTGGGTCAGTCTCCTGGACTTGTTTCACATTCAAAGTTCAACACGCTTTCGTTTTTCTTGAGAGTCCGGCCAGCCTCTACTTAAAATCCATTTTCACACGTATTTTATATTGGCTAAGTAGCACAAAATTCAACATAAAAAGGAGAAATGCTGTAATATTAACTACATTTATTGGTGGTAGCCTATCATCCTATAATTACCTCCATAATTTGCCATGATAAGATATTGGCCTTTGGACTGAATTTACAGTCTTATTTTAGGTTTATCAACTGTAAATGAGCTAAGGACATTGCCACTCCAAACCACACCCATCAGATGGCTTTTGAAAGGCAGTCGGGGAGACACGTAGCAGTAAAACATTTTACAGCCACGTAAGATCCTGAACTCTGTGACAGGCTTATTAAAAGTACTGGAAAAAAAAAACTCGCATACATTAATTACTGAATTATAAGTCAACAAACCAAGATGAGTATATGCTGCCAGCATAAGACAGATAAAAAAAAAGCATGAAGTATTCTGGAACTCAACAGAGGATAGAATTCCAGCAAAGTAAAAAAAATATATCAATAAGTCAGACCAACAGTCAGCCTTGTGCAGCAACCTTATTTACTTGAGCAGGACATGGACTAAAACAGCAATAATGAAAGATTAGCACAGCTTTTACATGAACCCACATTGTTGAAAAAGCAGCAGAAGAAAGAGGTCAGCATATAGTGGTACTTTTTTTTCCTTTATATTTTTCCAGACTACATCAATTTACGTTCAGAAACTTCGTGGGCACAGATGGGAAAAGCTCCTGATGCATTTTCCTTCCATTAATTTTCCACACCACTTTCTAAAACCATGTCCACTCATCTCACACTAACAATTCTGGACAGCCAGCAGTTCCACAGACTAACTGCAGGGAACCATCTTGCACTGAATCTGCTTCCTCATAGTTTCAGTTCATACTCCCAAGCTCTTGCAGTAGAAGAGACAGAGAAACACCTCTTCTAAAAGCAGAGATAATACCATTTCAGCAGATTCTATACAATTTCCCCACATTCAGTAGAAATTAAATTTAGAAGAGAGCTGTAGGGGTAAGAGGAAAGAAGAGTCCATCTTGTAAAAGTAAGTCTAAACATCTCAAATTATTTACGTTAGGAAATCAAAAGCTACTTCGACTTTTCTACAAATACCAACAGGACAAACACCAGGGAAAGAGAAGAGCTATTTCAGTCTAACAACAATGTTGCCAAAAAAATGTATCATTTTAGACTGAAAATTAAAAAATAATTTGAAGAATCAGAGAACCAGGCTTTTGAACAGTATTTCAATGTAAACAGTAGAAGCAAAAGGGTTCTTTTAAGAACTCTTTGGTATGACATATAAGACAGCAATTTTCATAAATATAATGCCATTACATATACCTGTGTATCTGTGACACAGCCACATGCAATATGAAGGGATAGGCTTGAAAAACAACTAGAAACTCTCACTTAAACCTATGTATTCTTCTGTGCTCCCTCTCAAAGAGTCTGCACAAGACTTTTGAAACAATTTCTATTCAAGTGAGAACAGACCAATACCAATACTTACTATAAAGAGCTGAATTGTTAAGCAAAGGGCTTATGCCCTTGAGGCACTTCTGAAGAAGAGTATTTGAGAAACTTTAGGTAAAATTAGCTCCTTAATATTTTTGAACTACAACATCCTTACTGTCCAGCCAGGAGGCAAACACATTATAAGTGGAGAGAATAACCACAGAACCAAAACCAACAGACAGTATCTGCTATCTGTCCAGCTTCAACAACATGAACACTTGTGAGGATCACTGCTTGGAGTCTCTCTAGAGAATCTCAATTTTAAATATTAATTAATGAAGGAACATAATTCTTTAACAAATATATTTAATTTTTTAGGAACCAAACCCACTTTTTATTGTCTTTCAGAAAATATTTTGGCTTTAATTTCAGCATGACCATAGGACAAGTACTGACACTGTGGGTGTATCAGTATCACTTAAACAACCAAAGCTTTCCATACTCATACAAACCAGCTTTCTTTTATACCAAGACTACTGCTTTTCAAAACCCTCTTGTGAAATAATATTCTACAAAATTGCAAGAAGAGTTTTAGCTTAACAACTCCCCAGGGAAGAAAAATAAAAGAGAAAAGGAATATTCACCAAAACTCAGCAGCATTACACGTTCTGTGACACGTTTTCGAAACATCATGTAGAAAATGAAAATGGTTTTGAAGAAAACTAATAAATGGTTATTCATAACTTTGTTAACAAATGAAGAGGCAACAAACAACAAAACAAACACACTCTACCCTCCCCCACAGAAATAAGACTGGGTATCACTTCTTGAACATCTCTGGATGTCTCGTGCCCAGCATGCACTGCCTGCCACAGCACAGCACCCAAGAATGAGCTCTCTGACCTCCAGAGATAACAGCACCATGCTACAAGAAAGCCAAGCCCTCAGCAATCATCCTGGTCACACATTTTAAAAAGATCTGCAGCACTAAGCTACAGTCCCACGTTCTCTAATGTATGTCCCAAGTAGTGGCTCACAGCTATTTTCTTTTTTTTTTTTTTTTAACAGAGATGTTCCCCCACCCACTTTCAGATAAGCAGACACACGTAATTCACTTTCTGCTGCATCATTTATCTGCTTGGTAGGCTTCAGACTCAGACTTGCTCCTTTTTCCAAAATGCATACATGCAGCCATTGCCACCTATTATTTCAAAATGGTCTTAATTCTCAAAAGCAAAGAAATGCCATTTTTCCTCTCAAAACCAGAAATATTATGAACAAGATCAAAAGCAAGTGACAAAAGCATTAGCAGATCCAGCAAAATGCAGCATTTCAGTTGGATTCTGCTGTCATTTTTGTACAGGACTCAAAAATTAAATAGCTGATTTATTACCCATTTTCATCAACCAAAGTCTAGATACTGTGTGGTGTTTTAGAATTAGCAAAATGCTGTTTTCAGTGTTGATGTCCTAATGCTCCTACTTGCTTTCACTATCAGAAAGCCACCACTCTCTCCAGTGATCACAGTGAAAGCTACTGATAATGATATCACTACCACTATTTTTGTACAGTTTATCTGTACAAAATACACCTTTTAAATAGAAACTGTAGCTCTAAGTTGGTGAAACAGGTTTTCAGCATGACATGCTAAGTATAAAAATACAAAGTGAAAAGACCTTTGTCAATAAAATTTAACACAGTTTGTTAGCAAGCAGAATCTTGTGTGAGGTCTCCCAGAAGGCTCAGAGCACCTAAATAATGTCCTGAAAACAGGAAATACACAGTTCTGCTCATAAAGATGTGACATGGGCCACTGAAAAGCAGCTATTGGTATTCCAGCTGCATCAGTGGCAGCTGTACTCTACAGTCAAGGTATTAAGCAAAAAAGTATGAACTGTTACATTATGCTTTTCCCTTGAGGAATGTCGTGAGCCTGACTGCTAATGATGAAATGAGAAAATATTTCTGTGCCATAAGAAATCCACTGTGATTTCTTTAGCACTGCCTTCCACAGGCAGGAAGAGGGCTCAGGGACACTGAAGCCATCACAACCATCAGCAGCTGCACCAAACAGCAAATCTCAAAACTGGCATAGGTAGATAGATCATTGCATATGGGGAAAAAACAAGGTGGGAAAAAAGCAGAGCTTAGTCTTCCTGGAAAACAGCCTAAGAATTGTGACATGAACAACTCTGCTTCAGGTGCAGACAGGGGCAAAGAGCACATGCACATTACAGACCTGGGAAAAAAAAGTGTCACTTGTGGAAGTCAGAGTTAAATAAATGCCCATGGGCACAAGTTAATTTGCTGGTTCCAAAAGTCTTGCTAGAGCAGTCTGGAAGGTCCAAAATTCTGTGCTGTTAACAGTGAGTATTCAGGGAAGAGGAAGCACAAAAGAAATAATCCTTATTTTACTACAACAGTCTCAATAGCTGCATTCCAGGGGGACTACCTGTGGCTAAGCCATTCCTAGGTAAATGATACTGTGCAATTCTCAAACATTCCTTCATTCTCCTGAAAACTCTGCTAAAGGGATTTATGGGTTGCATTCAAAACTCCCCCAAAAGGCTCAGCTTGCATCTCCTTTATTTCCATGACTCATTTCCAACCATCAGCAGTCAAATAGGTCAGTTTTTATCTGACCTACAGATCTCCAGGTGAGGCAAACATCAGATACAGGAGGCTCCCAATTTAGAGCAGCCTCAAAACAAAAAAGAAAAAAAATTCCATTACAGGGTGGGATCCCCCTCAGGGATGACTTCTTAACCCAAGTTTAGCATTGCAAGCCTTCTCCATTCTCTGATCATTCCTTCACCTCCTGTATAGCCTGACAGAAGCAACAGCTTTCATATTTTAGAGTCCTATATTTAGAATGAACAATAAATTAGAACATTCATGCCACAAATACAGGCTACTTCCCAAAATCTTGGGAGATCCTCCTTCCACTGGTTACAGAAGTCAAACATGTGAGAAGATAACCGTGAAATTACTTCTTCATTTAATGATGTGGCCCAAGAGAAAACCTTGTTTAAGGTTGAAAAGAAGCAATCCTGGTTCCCTGGGAGAAGAGACCAGCCCTCACCTGACTACAACCTTTCAGGGAGTTGTAGAGAGTGATAAAGTCTCAACACTTCCTCCACTGAGAACATGGAACATGGACCTCTCAGAGCTCAGACAGAACACCAGTTTTTGCAGGCTGCCTGCCTAAAAGTAGATGACACTAAATCAAAGGGATTTCTCCACAGTAATGCAGGCTACACGCAGTGAAATAAAACACTGAATACTTGTATGACAGCATCCAAGAGAAAGCCGTTGAGGAGAATTCCAAGATATGTATATATTAAGATGTGCTATTACAATTAATTGGGTTAATTTTGCATATTTATTCATACATTAATGGGAAAGCATAGTAGTAGACCTGGGAAAAGGTGCAAAATTTAGTAATGCTGTAAATAAAGAGTCTGAAACTATTTCTTTCCAAAATTATTTAGTGTTTCCCCCTCACCTACATCTCTTCAGACTATGTGCAAACTTATGACTGACACCACACACCATGACACTTATGTGATAGCAGGCCAGGTGCTTGCAAAATTTAAGATAGCCAGATCTAAAAATGCAGGGGGCAATGATAACATGATGGGGGGGACACACAAAAAAATGAATCTGATAACTTGCTGGAGAGGTTAGGAGGGCAACATTACACAAGCAATGGAGCTTTTGTCAAAGACAAGACAACTTACAAAGATTTACAGCTTCATACAGGCATGAAAGTACAACCCCATGGGCACTGTTCCACAGTAAATGCCACCTGGCAATGGAAACTCCACCCTTTATTCCAGCTGAATCCCCAAGTGCGGTGCAATTTTGCCTCTCAAGAGGGACTCCTTCCCGAAACTAAGGGAATCTTTCTTTTAAGTTCTGGCAAAGCAAGAGGTCCAACCAAATGGATAATCAAATGCCAAGGTTCTGATTCATATGCAAGAAGAAAATGCAACATTTCACTTCAAATGTGCATTTCAAGGAGTAATACAACTCAACTTTACACTAAGAACCAAACCCATTCAGAAGTAGCAACTAAATTAATTTGACTCTCTTATCTGACTGTGGAAGGAGAGGCAGTATCCCAGTACCTTCCCCTACCCATCCAGTACCTGTTTGTTAATTTCTAAGAAAAATGTGAACCTCTACACAAATGGATTACCAATTTAACAAGCACTATCAAGTTACATAAATGCTGCATCATCTTACAAATGCATCTGCTGTTTAAAAATGTTCTTCTACCTGCCACCTAAATAACACTGGTCATGCCTCTCACACTGCAGTTTTCATCCACAAAACTCATTTCCCAAAAGTAGAGTCCCAACAGCACATGAAGGCCCCAGCTGCAGACACCACTGCTGCTTCACAAAACCAGCTCTAGCATGTTCAGGCATGAGGGTGAGAAAAAAATCACACACCCTGGTAAAACCCTTCAACTACAGCAGCAGCACAGAGCTCCAAGGGGGTTTGATGGTGATGCTGCAGTGATGCCAACAGAGAAACTCCTGTCAGAGCAGAGGAAATGCCAGCACAGGGACAGCAGCAGAGCCTGAGATCCATGTGGGAACACCAACACCAAGAGGCTGTCCAAATTTGACAGCACACTCATTCTTAAACCTAGGTACCAATAAGTACTACTCCACAGCAATTTTATCTTTCGTTTTGTTTAGAAAAAGAAATCACTGACAAACAAGGTGCCAAGTGAAACAGGTCATCTCCTTATGAGAATGAGTTCATTTCAGCCATGACATGAAAAGAAACTGGAAAGGTTCTCAAATACTGCAGAAAATCCTGAAAATGAAGCCACTGGAGCAGGAATGTGTTCCTTCTCCTTTCCAGCTGTCTGAAGCCTGACAGACCTTAAGCTACTCATTAATGAATTGCTCTAAATCAGTTTGTTCCATTTTTGAGTTCTGGCTGTGGAAGTGAGAAAGCCCTGAGGAGAAAGTTGTGAAATGACCTGTAGTTGAAACTTGTTTTCCTGTTTCAGTTGGTAAATCTGCATATCTGCTTACCAATCCCTCTGGAAGCAGAGTTTCCTGGAGTCAGAAAATTCCTACCTAGCTGTGCTGAAGAATCTTTAAAGTCAGTAATTTCTAATGCACTGGAATCAGTGCTGCACTCTACTAAGGTTGCTTCATTCTCTGATCTTAAAAAAAAATAAAATAATAATCAAGAACAAGTTAAAATAATTTCAAAATATAAACATTTTCTAGAAGAAAAATAAATACAAGCTTTTTCTAGAAGACCCCTGCTGCTTGTCTAGAAAAATTGAAATTACCTTTAAAATGGATACAGAAACTGAAGCAGAGCAGTCAAGCAAAACCCAGAGTGCTGAGGATGGGGCAGGTGACATTGCCTGGCCTTCTCCAGCAGCACTGAAGTCCAAAGCTGCTCCTCACATTCCCTGAAACCTGAGAGCTCCTTGTGAAAAATGACTGCTCTTACGCATTTTCACTTTCATCCAAAAATCATCACAAAAATCCCCCCTACCATCATTCTCCACAACCAAGTAACAAATAGTGGTCTAAAGTGGAAAGCATAAACTATTCTATTCTTTCAAACTACCGAGGACTTGGCTTAATTAGCAATTAAAAGCAAGTAGTACAATCGTTCCTTTCTCACTGCACATAATGGAGTCATCATTGTTCTCAGATTTTTGGCCACAATACTGGCAAGCTGCAAGTTTGCAACTGGCACTACAGGAAAACATTCTATCATTCAAAAGCAAAAAACAAGCCACCACCACGAAAGAAAATCAACTCATAACGAAAAACACAATTTAAGATGACAGCATTTTTACTAGCTGGGAATAAACAGACTGCAACATTCTAATTCCACGTTTTTCCTCAAAGAGTTTGAACACATCTACACTCACAGATTAACTGAAGACAATCTCCAAAATCAGGCATTGCAATCCTAAATGATCATGTCCCCACCATCCACAATTACCTATGGAACCCTTACACAATCCTCCACAATTCTTTCAGCTGTCCCAAATACATCTGCCTCCAATATATTTCCATGCTACAATGTAGCTTCTGCCTTGCTCTCCTCCCTTTTAACATAGCAAATGTCTCCTTTCCAGGCTTCCATTCATTAATACCTTTTTAAAATCATTTATAGCAAATAAACCTGTAAATATTACTCGTATTGAGACTATACAGAGAAAAAAATCCCACAAATTCAGGCAAGATGAACAGTATATAACTAATGCCAGAAAACTGTCAGAAGGAATAAACTTTTAATACATGAACTTGTAAGTTAACAGAGATCTTTAAAGGTAAAAAATGAGATTTAATACTGCTCATTAGTTAACATGGACCCTAATGGTTTCTGGGATCTCATCTTACTTAGGCAACAAAAATTAACTCTGCTATAAGCATAAACACCTCCAAATCCTCCCCATACAGAACCAGAAGAGGCAGTAAAGCCATTTCAACTATTAATTTTCTCCATACAGTAACTAAAGAAAGCCCTCAAGTACAGAAACTTGTTAAATTCCATGTGCTCCTATACTAAAGGTAGGATGTGGATCTATGCTCAGGCACAGGGATTTTTGGTGTTTTACTGTGTGGGACCAGGAGCTGCACTTTGATGATCCTTGTGGGTCCCTTCCAACTCAGGGTATTCATGATTCTCAGTCTATCTGAGGGGTTTCACAACGGCACCACAAGAGGCTGGCTCAGACACACATCTCTGTTGTACCACCTGATGCTTCCAGTTCTGTTTTCATACACAATACTTTTTTTAGTATTTTCCTCTTAAGCAAAGAGTACAGCAGTATGTACTGTTCTGATTCAAAAGTAGCTGAACACTTTCCTATTTTAACTTACTTTTCAGAAATTGTAAGAACTATTCTCACTCTCTCCTTTGATTTAAAAAAGGAACAAATGAACACTCATTTCTGCCTAAAAGCAAGTAAAAAACATTTTTTAACAGGTAAAACTTGAAATCTGATAGTCCTCCAGAATTTTGCAGTCTCCCTCTCCTGAAAACTTACAATGTTCAAATATTAACAAAATCACTAATTCAAAGGCTCTGCCCTTCCAACCATTAAAACACAGGAGAGATTACAAATACTTGGAAAACAACACATTTCTGTGCACCACACCAGATACTAAGAACAAATAAAGCTGTGAGAACCATGGTGTGTAAAATCTACCCTTAGTTACTATATTTGTAACATGCCCAGAAGCTCCGTTAAAGTTTACAAACCAATGTACATAATTTTTGCAGCTTTTTATTCTTCCCAATATCATTACATTTTTTTCTTTCCTGCCAGAGGTTGCCTACGACGTGCTTTATGATGTTATATAATGGATGTTCTCCATTTTTCTTATCCTTCCACTTTATCTTACACTCTTTCTTACCCTTTGTTCTATTAAACTATACTGTTAAATTCTCTAGATCAGCATCATTCTCCCTTACACAGGCTTTCAGTTCCACACTTTAAACTATTTCTTGCCCTTTCAACATATCCATCTGTATCTTCCACACTTGCTCAGCTTTCTTTATCCTTCAAATCTAAAGGCAGCAAAACATGACTTGAGAACAGACACATGAGGGCTCTTGGCTTCATTTTCACCTTGAGGAAAGAAGAAGAAGTTTCTTTACTCTTCCCTTCCTTGAGGGATAAGGAGGAAAAAAGGGAAGCAGAAGTCTAAGATAAAGACATAGAAAACACAGCCAACATCTTTTATTTCAAAAATGGGAGAGAGCTCTGTTAGAGCATATAACTCTTACTAAGCTTCTCCACACCCTAAACAAACTCTCTGCAGTTTTGTTACCTGTTTTGTTCCCATTTACCCTGTTTTTAAAATCTTCTGAAGCAGGCCCCAGCACCATCAGACACTTAATGCTACTTCAGTTACCAGTGATGTTTAGATGGTAACCAAGCATAAGACTCAGGCAGCTGCTGGAAAGAATAAAACCACCATGATTCACACTGCCATTCTCCTCACCCCCAAAATGGTCTGCATCACTACATCACTCTTTCAATTCCTTGGTTTCCTACTCTTCCTCGCATCTAATCAAAGTATTCTTCTTCAACCCTTCTTCTACTTCCTTCAACTGAAAATTTCTTCCTTTTATTGTAACACTATATTCTAAAAAATCTTCCCAAAAGACTGCTTCATTTCTCCACTTCCCTAAAATCAAATGGTGGCCTGATTTTCAGTAATCATAGGTTCAAACATATTTATTAAATACTCAGCCTAGATACCTCAGGATCCTTCCTTCATTCCAAGTTTTCTCATACTTAGTCCTTCTAACATACATTTTGGCATTCTTGCTGCTGCACACATGCTCAGATCTGAATCTCTCCCACATCTGCTCGTGGCAGTGTAACTTCACTAAATACTTGGTCTTCCTTCAGACAGAGTGAGGAAGCCAAGTCACTGCACTCATTCCATCCCTCCTCTCCATGAAGAAAGAGAAGTTGTGGATGTTCCATCTCTGGGAGTGCTCAAGGACAGACTGGATGGGGCTTTAAGCAACCTGGTCTAGTGGCAGATGTCCCTGCCCACAGCAGGAGAGTAACTGCATAGTATTAAAGACTCCTTCCAACCCAAATCATTCTGTGATTCTATGATTCTATATAATCCAGTCCTGGCAACCTGTGCTTCCAAATACAGGTAATTCCAATCTCCATAAGAAAATAAGGAGCAATAGTTTTATAAACATTCCTTACAGAAACAGTGTCATACTAACCAGGACCCAGCCTAGCCTCCCAAATCTCTCTAAGGACCTCCACAGCTTTTTAATCCTGCAAAATGAACTGCATTCACAGAATCAGAGAATACCTCACTGTAAGGGTACAAAAATGGTATAAAAGCCCAAGGATTTCTTTGTTCCGGGTCCCCCTCCACAGGCACCCAGCTCAAGACCTGCTGCTGTACCACTTTATTAAATGATTTAATTTTACAAATCCAATGCCTGAGTCCTTGCTGCTGGGAACTCAAGGTCAAGCTCAAAGGAGGAAGTGTGTCCAAGAGTCTGTAGGAGCAAGGAGTTGGAAGGGGCACCCATCCACCAGATCATTGCACACTCCTGCTGCAAAAGGACTCCAGACCCAGCAGTTAAAGTCTTTTAACTTAAAGTTAGGGGTGTGTGTGACTCCCTAACTGGTGTGAATTCTCACCATTCTCAGGCAGCAGCATCTCCTTTAACATCAAAAAGTATCTGATCCAACACCTCCTGGCAAAAGCACAGGCTAGACAAGATGGCCCAGCACACTGTCCAGATGCATTTTGAAAGTGTCCAACACTGGAGAACCCACCACTGTCCTGAAGAGATTATTCCAATGGCTGACTGCTCTCTTTGTTACCTTCTTCTTGTGTTCAATAGGAAGTTAGTCCCCAGGAATAACCTGTACCCATTAAATCTTGTCTTATCAATGTAACTCCTTGTAAAAATGGAGTCTCCATCTTCTTTGTAGGCACCCTTTAAGTACTGGAACATGCTGGTAACATCTTCCCCAAAGCCTTCTTTTCTCAAGGCTGAACAAACCAGGATCCCTCAGCCATTCTTCACACTTCAGCTTCTCAGTCCTTTGATCATCTTTGTAGCCCTTCTCTGGACCATCTCCAGCTCGGCCACATCTTTTTTTGTTTAGTGGGCACCAAAACTGCACACAAATATTCCAGGTGTGGCTTGACCACCACTGAGTAGAGTGCAATGATAACTCCTTTGTCTTTGTTGGTGATGTCCTTGGTGCAATCCAGCATCCCAGTCTCCCTTTGCCACAGCAGCACACAGCTCATTTTTATTGAGCATATTTTTATTATGCCACATTTTTATTGAGCTAAATCCACCAGAACCCCCAGGTCCATTTCTACAGAGCTGCTTCCCATCCAGAAAGCTCTCAGACTGTGCTGAGATGCTGGATCATGTTCTCCCACATACATTTGTCTTTGCTTAACTTCCTAAGGTTCTCATCAGCCAATTCTTCCAACCCATCCAGGATAGCTCTCCCTTCTGCAGGTTCACTTCCCCACTCTGTTCAGTACCATCAACAAAATTAATGAGGGCACACCTGGCATTAACCAGGCATCACTTACCATGGCATTAAACAGTGGCCCAATATCAATCCCTGGAGACCCCACTTGTGACAAGCAGCCAGTTTGAGAAGGAGCATTTCCCACCCTGCTCTGGGTGCTACCCATTAGCCAGATCCCTTGTCCGGAACATAACACATTGGTTTCTCTAGGAAGAGGCTGTAGGAAACAGCATGGAAGGACTTGAAATCCAGGAAGGCAACGTCCACTGCTAGCTCCATATACACCAAGCAGGTTACTCTGTGCTAGGAAGCAATCAGGTTTGCCAAGAATGATTTGCCCTTGCTGAATCCATGCCAGCTTTTCCCAGCCATGAGCTTCATCAGGATTCATACCATAACTTTCCCTGGGACTGAGGTAAGACTGATGGGCGGGTTATTTCCTGCGTTCTTGCTGAAACCCTTTTTGAAGATGGGGCAACATGAGCAACACGTCCCAGTCTTCTGGAACATTCCCCAATCTCCATGACTTCTCCAAGATTACAGAGAGCAGCCTCCCAGCAGTATCCAGCCAGCTCCCTTAACACCTTCAGATGGGTAATTTGTAGGGATCAAGCTCCTGTTTACACCCCAATAATTCTTTCAAAGACAGTAGGTCTGTGCATGGAACTCGGTTTTTGTTCCCAAGGCCTGGGGCCCAAGAGTGCTGGTAAAGACAGAGGTGAAAGAAGTGCAGAGAACCTCTGGCTTTTTAGCATTGGTTGGCTTCTCCTGTTTAATAGTGGGCCAGCATGTTCCTCTGTTTGTGATTGTTGTTTCTGATCCTTTCCTGTAGTTTTTGACATCTCCAGCCAATTTCAAGTCCAGCTGAGCTTTTACTCTTCTAACTGCACCTCTGCACGCTCTGACAATGCCCTTGTAGTTCTCAGTGGGTATATGTTATTTTTTCCAACCCTGGTACACTCCTCTTTTGGTTTTGAGCAGACTCAGGAGCTTGCAGCTAAGTCAAGGGCATCTCTTCCCCTACCCACTTCCCTTCCATTTAAAGGTGATGAACTGGTTTCATGTTTCCAGAAGAGCATTCTGCAAGAATTCCCAGAACTCACTAGCTCCTTTATCCACCACGGATTCTTCCCATGGAATCCCTCCCAACTCAGTTCTGAGCAACCAGAAGCTGGCTCTTTGAATTTCTGAAACCTCTTAGTACTAACCTTCAATAGTGGTTATTTAAAACTAGTGAGTTTTCTGTTTTTACTAAGTTATTTCTGAGCAGAAGCAGTTCTCCAGCCTGGTTCATCACACAGGCCCAAAGATGGTTTCACTGAAACCCACGAGAAGCAACAGAGATTACTTTAAATTCTGTTAGCTAGAAGAAAAATACCTAAAAATAAAACCTTAACTTCAATTCATTATTCTACTCTTTTTTCCTGTGCAAGTAACTTTTCAAATCATAAGATAATGAAAACACTGCTTAAATAAAAAGTTAAAATGGCAACTAGAGTGGAAGCAACAGAATACTGACCAAAAAAAATACATCTCTTGGCTCTATTTTAAAAGCTGTTGCACTAGCTCTTTTGTCTAATGCTGCAAATGATACTCTGAAATTGCTCAGAATTTTAAATTCTCAAAATGGAAGCAGAAATTTAAGGAAAAGCATATTCACAATCCAGTCTGCTTTAATAACCAATCAATATTAAGAAGTGAATCATAATCCTCAAATGCCACTGTGAGAAAAGGAAATGACTTAAAGCCATTTTAACAAACAACAATTAATTTAACAACTTACCACAAAAGAAAATCATAGGCAGACATACAGTGCTCTGTTTGTAATTCATCACACACTTTTAGTTACTCCCTTTACAAAACTGTGAGATCTTAATTCTACATCTTAATTAAATAAGCTCCTGCCATGAACGCTACATAGCAAATCCAAGAACCATAAAGGAAGGTAATTTGTCTGTACAGCTCTGATGGTGATCCCTGCATCCTCACACTCTGAAGTGAAAGTACCTGATAAACAATATCCTTCAACTCCCAAACATGCTTAATGGGGGTTTAGTTCACTAACATGGTATTTTAGGTATGTATGGAATACCTTCCTCTGACTCTTTAAATACAAAAGTAATATTCAGTATCAAGAATAATACCTGAACCACTGCAAAACTTAGACAGATGCTCATTTTAGAAATGTACCATTCAACAAACTTCATAATGGCCACAAGCAAGCTATCAAATGGCCCAATCTACTTGTGACAGTACCTTTCTAACTTATCTTGAAAACAAGCTTTGAACAGACCCCTATTTAAACAGGCCAGTCTTGGAAAGCTTTTCCGCAGAGGAATTACTCCACTATAGCTATTTCTTTAGTCTGCCTATCCATAAAGCAGAAATATGTAATAAATATTTAAGTATTTTTTCTTGCTTTACTGAACTTCCCTCACCCAACAAACTCAGACTGAACTATATTAAACACAATCCCTTTCTTTCTTCATACCAAAAATGTTCTGTAACGTACTAAGCTCATCCTCTCAGGAGCACCTATACAAATCCTGGCAGCCTTCACAGGGCTCCATACACGACCCACTGATTTCAATTTTGTCTGGTTTTAACTACAAATTAAGCATTCTGCAAGATTAACATTGCTAACATTTTCTACAAAGAGTCAACTAGTTGCTATAATGACACATCAACTTTAATGAGCATCACTTCAACATTTAATTGTGAAAACACATTATTCAAACATCATGCTTCAAACACCACAGCTGCAGGACTTCACCGAGAAAAGGGGTTAAAACAAAGTAACTTACATGAGTTTTTTATGTAAAATACAAGGCAGGAATGGCACTAAAGGACTGAAGTTGTATCCATATAGCTATATGCATTCAGAATGAGTAGTACAGTGGTTCAGATCCTGGAATTTTCTGATCCAATACTAAACCTGGCACCCAGCTCAGCTCTGCACTCACCTCACACTCACATACCATCTCCTTCATTCATTTCTGCAGAAGCTCATCCAAGCCCTCTAAGCAGTAACTGATTTTTACAAAACTATACAAGCATTCTCCAACTACAACTATACACATTTCCTTCCCTTTCAGACTGTTAAGAATACAGCAAAATCCCTTCCATTATCCAAAAATTTTACCAGGTGAGGACCAAGAACAACTATTTTTGTTCAGCAATCTGAGAATAACCTTAGGTTTAATTGATGAATCTGTAAGGCTGAAAACCAGAACTTAATTTCTCCACAGAACGTAAGTTTGCCTAATTGTCAGAGGGATAAAGAACAACAGTGGGCCATGGCATATAATTCTGGCACTGGGAAGTCTTGTGACAAGTGTTAATCTGGAAAAAGTCACTTTATAGCCATAAACATTTTCCATGACTCTCTTTAATTTTCTATCATCTCACTAATGTAATGAAAACAAATGTTTCTACATGCATCAAGCTATCCAAGCATGAAACATCTACTCTTTTCTAAAATGGTATAACAAACATATGGCATAGCTTTTAGAAGATGCTTTCAACACTTACTTCAGATGGTATCAACATTTGCAGATAGTTTTACCTCTATAATTACCAAGTCCACTCAGCCCACTACAGGGAACCTACAGCCATGCAGGCTGGCAAGAGGCACAGAGCCATGCTGAAAGCACACCTGAGTGATACCATGCACAGACAAAGCTTTAGATTGTCTATTCCTTCTTCACATCCTGTACCTGCATTTGCCTAGAGAGAAATGTGAAAGCTAGAGGCCATGAGCAGCATGATGCATAGAAGGATCAATAGTTAAATTACTGGAATGGGATGAAAACAGTGGTGTTCCACCCTTGCCACAGTTTTTCTTCACACTTTTGAAAGTTAAATAATTTATCAGAACCTCTATTCCTCAGCTGCTAAAATAGAGCAGTATTTCCCTCTCTCCTCCATCCTGAACCACTGCCCACCTTGGCTATTTGATTACTGAAGTCAGCAGGGCAGAAATTACCTTAACTTGATGCACACGTTCCACTTAGAGGAATGGACCATTTCAGCTTCCAGACTCAGTAGATCAGTACTTAAAAGCTACAATATGTAACATGCATTCAACAACAACAAAAAAAAAATCTTACATTATACTCCCTATTAACAGTCTCCTGACAGTGAAGATAAAACTTGCTGAAATGCAAATGCCAACACACCAAGTGTCCTGCAATCCTAATTACACCTCTACAAAAGCTTTTTGTTTGTGCACAGAGATACATCCTTCTCTCTTCATTAACACATTAAAATGACAAGTGTAATGTTTCTGACTTTATCAATTTTCCTGGCTTCAGAAAGCAGTATCAACACTGTACTTTACACTTGAGGAACAGCCAAAACATTCAGGGATATATGTTTAGAGCAATAAAATACCACAATTAAATAAAAAAAGTCTCAAACACTACTTGTGAAAGTATCAACACATGGTAAGTATTTCATACTTACAGTACTGGGCAATGTCCATTTTAAAAAATGTCTGTTTTAATACCAGATGAAGTACAAATACTGCAAACCTATAACCAAGTACCAGGATACACAACCATTAAATACACTATGGCTGTGATTTCCAAGTATAAATATGGTACAACCAGGAACTATAGAATGTGTCACCCACTGCAACTTAACTGGATCCCAGAAAGCTGCACCCTATTAATACAAACTGCATACAAATAAATACTGATCTTAAAGAAATCTATAGCTCAGTTAAAACTACCCAATAAACACACTCAAAAAAATGACTCCTTCAAAAAACGCTAGAAAACCAGTTCCACCCATAACACAATTTTAAAAATTTTATCCAACTTCAACTTGCTCCACAGGACAGACAGTACACTAGATAATAAACCAGTAATAGGAAATGAACAATATATTCAAAAAAAACAAACCCAAACATAAAGGAACAACTCAGATATAAATTTACAGAAATTGGAGAGGCTGCCCACTTCCTGGAATGCCTTACAAATGTCTCCTGGTACCAATTTCCAGTTTCTCAATTCCCAGTAGTGCCATTATATAAGACAAACATTCTTAATTCTTTTTCAAGCAATATTTCTTTGTTTTGATGAAAATAAATCAAGCCAAAATCTTTCCAGTTATGAAAAAAAAAAAAGAACACTTTACTACAGTAAGATTAACCTACTAAAATGTTTTCTTGCATAATTATTTTTCAAGCAGTTTGTTATAAATAAAACTGAGTGCATTTTATTATGGATTAGGAGGAAATTAACATTAATGTCAACACTGAAAGGACAAAAACAACATATACTAATTCACATTGTCTGAAATTATTTTTAAACAAGCAACAGCGCAACTGTAAGAAAAATGCAAGAATATTGTCACTGTGCATTTATTTTGTAAGCTTTGTAAAAGCACAGATAAGCACGCTGTTAATTTTGTCAACACATGTGGCCTTTACACAAAGAAAATACCATTTTTAAAATCAGCTGGAAAACAAAAGGGCTGCTAAACCATGAGAGGCAACACAGACTAAAACATGGCATATTGTGTGGAACTACTTCATCTCTCTAAATCGACTTCAACATCAATACTTTTAAATGGAAACATGCTTCAGTTTTTGTCCACAGGATATGACAAACTGATTAAACTCAATGAATAGGAATTAACAAGCATCTTATACCCAATACATCAGACCAGCTACATCAACCTACATCTGTATAGATGCCAATTACAGCTTATGAAACGATGGTTTGTCACTGCAATCAAGTCAACTTTGGCTAAACACTGGAAACATCATCAAAAAATAAAAAAAAAGGAAAAAAAAAGGAAGGAAAAAAAAAAAAAAGGAAATGCTTTGCAATTCACTTCCAATACAATGGATATCCTCGCCCTCCCCCCCCAAGTAATCTTAAGCTTCACCTCCTGCCAGAATGCCTTCCTGGGAGAAAGAGACATCAAGACACCAGCAGGGTTTTTGTTTTGGGTTTTTTTTCCTCCTTCACGTTAATGTTCTTGTCAACTACGGAAGCATAACAGTGAGCACTTTCTCCAACACAAGACTGACTACGATGGATTTCCAGCATTTCAACCAGTTTGAAAGGTGATCTCTTAACTTCCCTCCCCTCTTCCCCAAAACCACACTAACTGCAAAGTATGATTTTCAAGCTCCTTTTCCTGCAAAATAAACGCAAAATTTTTGGCAACAGAAAATTCCATTCCTTTGTCAGACATACTCACAGCGTGTACACCATTACAGGAAAGTTTCTTTTGGCTGATAAGCCAAACATCCAATACACGAGGCAACATTACAATATTCCTAACCCTTAATCTATACTTTCAATAATTCATAAAATTGTACAGATCTCATGTCCTATCTGCCCTTTTGATTTGCTACACCCAGCAGCACAGCTTGGCTTAGTTCACAATACTACAGCCCATACATCCTACAAAGCAAAACCACCAAAAAATGGGGGACTGCAAACCAGGAGCACAAATAGAACCCACAACTAAATTAAAGCTCTACGTATGAAGCTTTCTCCATCCTTTAAGGAGATCCCAGTTTTCTTATTATTAAATCCTGTCAGGGTGTGGCTTTGTTAAACCAAAGTTCTCACTGCAAAGGCCTCCTTCAACCCCCTCCAAGCCACTTAAACCCCACCAAAAATAAGGAGTTTCTTCTCGCACCCAGGCACCAAATTTAAGCCCAGGACAGACTCCTCGTGCTGCACAAGTACCCGGGCAGGGAAGGGAGCTGTTCCCCAAATATTTACAACCCAAAACCTCCCATCAGCCTCCCCAGACAGGTACCCTGCTCCTGCCACCTCAAGCACAGGTAACCGGGGAGCACTGCCAGGCCCCAGAGAGCCCTCACTGCTCCAGCCTGGCAGCCTCTGGAAAAGGTTCAGTAGCGGGTGTGCTCCTCTCACATCGAGGGGAGCACTGATAAATTTCTGCCTTTGTGAAAGATTCCTCTGGAAACATGACTCAATGGTTTTCCTTACCTGCTACACTTGCACATAAATCTCACACTGTAACGTACTGCCTTGTAGATTCTTAAATCAGTCAGGATTTCATAATTATGTAGTCTAGGGTCTTTGTTAGCTGTTGTTGCTCCATGCACAAAAGGAAACATTTTGTTGCTATCGCTGTAAAACCTATTAATTAACTGCACATATATTTGGCCACAGTTTCTACTATAAAAATAACTGCTATATTGAATTAAAGTGGTCTACTACATTAATTGTTCTAAAGCCCTCAATAGAGCATAAATTGCATAAAGCTTCACACAGACCAGGAACGAAGCAGAAAATACCTTAAAAATAGCAACTTCTTATCGGTAACAGAAACACAAGCACGTTCCTTCAAAGCACAAACAAAACCGAAACTGGTTCAAACCAAGAAATGCCCCTCGAACATCTCTGCACTGAACAGCAACGTTTTAATCCTTCTGCTTCCTTAAATAATCTACCTTTCTCAGAGACAAGTTTTACAAAGAACATGCTTCGTGAATTACTGTGCAATTCATAAACGTACAAAACACCATTCGAAAACTGAGGTGAAACAGCAAAATATTTGATTTGCTAGGGGATTTTTTTAGCATTCACTGCATGGATTTGCAGCTTTATACAGTAAACGAACACACATAGATATTTCTGAAAACGTATTTCAAAACTATCAAAACGCCCCGCAACTTCATATTGTATACACTAAAATTACAATTGACTGGCATTTTAAAAAAGCATTACACATAAGAAAGGCACAAAACTCAACTAATAGACTAAATTGCTCCTTGCACCACTTAATTTCACGGTACACAAAATAAAACTTAAACCAGGGATTTTATGCGACAGATGATCTAATTAGATGTGAAGCTTTTATTTTCTATCTGGCATCCTTAAGCTCTATCCCATACGGGATTCGGTCTAATATTTCCGATAGCCTCAGCAGCATTCACACAGCAGACACAAGTTCTGGTCCACCAACAGTTAATGTACATTATTTAACTGGTTTGACATGTCACTCCCCTACCTTTTTGATTAATGGGAAGAAGTGCTCTTATAAATAACTCTGAAAATCGAAAGGAAACCGCGAGGTTTTTTTTCTTTTTAAATATAAGCAGAAAGGAAAGTGTACTTGCTCTTTCTTCCATCCCTCCCCCCTCCCCCCACATCCTGACATTGAGCTTTTCCAATCCTGCCAGAAATAAACACCCAAACACAAGCACAGGCCTAGGCTATCCAATTCAACACGCTTTAGAGTCAAATCTTCAGATCAACCGAAACCAGCAGCAGAAAAAAAAAATTCTCCACGAAACAGTCAGGGCACAACAATGGGATGAGCAGTGTCAAACGCCAGACTACTGACAGGAACAAGCCAGGAAGCAGGAACCAGAGTAGCACTGTCCCCTTTGCTTCAGCCGTGTGGCATTTCAAAAACAGTTCCACTTATTCTGTTACCCGAACGCTTCCCTGGCCTTTGGTGTTTTAAGCACAGCTGGCAGACACTCGGCCCGCACAGCCTTTTGTCAGCAGCTCACGGATGGGCAGCAGAACGTGCTACAGGTTGATAAGGAGGGCACCGGCGCTGCAAAGCAGCAGGAAAGCGCCCAGAAAGAACTTGGGATGCGCAGGAGAGTTTCCCTCAGCCTTCACCGGGGGCTCCACGCTCCCCACATTCGCTCCCGGTGTTTGTTTCGTGTTTACCTCCCCCCCCTTCTCTTTCTCCTCCCTGTCCGGCCATCTTGGGCCGACAGGAGCAGCCATTACTTAACTAAATGACAGGGCCAACAACTTTCCACAGAGACAAACACCCCTCTCCGGACACCGGGCCGGGCGGCAGCAGCCCGCGGGACGCCCCGCTCCCTGTCAAGCCGGGACGGCGGGCGGGACGCGGGGCTCGGTGAGGAGCGGGCACGCTGGATGGAGGCAGCGGGGCCCGCAGAGTAAACAAGTCACTCGGACGGGCTCCGGGAGCCGCTCAGCGCCGCGCC